>MNCI01022875.1:34586-50684 GCA_015680685.1 Gnetum montanum | reverse complement strand
ACCGGATCGCACGTGCTACGCTCATTTCGTATGGTTGAGTGTAGGGGTACCTCACCAATCATCAACATCCAAGAGCATATCAAAGATGGATTATGCCTCAATGTTCATAACACATACATACATAGCATAAGAACTTAACACCTATTAGCCCATGTTTTAGGAGCATATCAAGTACACCGTATGAAATCATATCTACAATATGATCAAATCGACACACACACACACATATGATCACAACAAGCACTCGCAATGATAAGAGACACTATTTTCCTAAAAGAGCTAAGACACATTCCTACTCTAATGCATCTAGCCCTAATCCTTACTCTCAAAGAGAAAGGTAGTGGCCCAAGAATCAAAGTCAAAGCTTCTCCACAAGCCTACATATCTTGGTGACATAGTGCATAAGGAATCAAGGCTAATGTAATTCTTTAATGATGGTTGTGATAGCATGGAATCTATGAGGATCTCCACACTTCTCTAGCCCTTGTTTTAGAAAGAAACAACCTTTGATCCACAAAAAAAGCATATTTCTGATAATCTTCCCCACTTGAAAGAAGTGATGTCCTTGAAGCTTAAGCCTTTGTTTGTATGCACCTTCAAATGTGAAGAGTACATTGGATATCAAGGGTATTAAACAACTAAAAATTCATTTGAAAATTGTAGATAAGAAGGTTTAGTGACTAGGGTAATCTACCATAAAGCACAAATGTTGAATTCAACTTGATATCTAATCAAAGCTTAGAATGCTCATGCAACCTAGATTAAGGAAGAAAAGCCTTTCCCTTTTTCATGCAAACTATACCAACCTTTCTACATAGAGTAGGACTCACTTAAATTATGAACCATTTTTCTACACTTATAGTGACGTAGAGATGTAGTCTTCTAGAGGTGCTCATTCCTTCATCTCAATCATGTGCTTCCTACTTAAAGACATAGTCCTAATCCTATGCTTCTTATTCAAAGACACAATAATAATCCTACACACCCTACTTGGAGACATAGTCACAATCCTTTGCTTCCTACTTAAAGATACAGTCATAATCGTATGCTTTCTACTCAAAGACGTAGTCACAATCTTGTGCTTCCTACTCAAAGACATCGTTACCTACCTATGTTCCATACTTAGAGACATAGTTAAAAACATATATCACCTATCTAGAGTCACCATTGTTGTGTGCCTCCTCATGCACATGACTATCTTGACTACCATCTCTAATTAGCCCATTGTGAGGTTTGGGACTCAAAGGAGTATTGTCAAGATTTTGGCTTTCTTTGCTCTTCTTTTTGTATATCATGATAGCACATGAGTTATAAGTAATAAATCACGATTACAATCCACATATCAAGAATCATCACAAGCCTTGAACTACAAACCATAGCTCCAATTCCAAGTGTAATGGTATTTCTGTTAAGTCCAAAACCAACCATACATCCCAAAGTGAATCCAAGATTGACTACGCCTCAATATTCCCTGCACCCGAATACATAGCATAAGAACACAACATCTATTAGTCCATGGGTTAGAAGCATATTGAGTACTCCACATGGAATCATTTATGCAACACGACTAACTCGAAAAACACACAAGCATGACCACAACAAATACTTCAAACCACAAGAAACACCATTCTTCTAGAAGAGCTAAGACATGTTCCTACTTTAATGCATCTAACCCTAAGAGTCATGCTTGAAGAGAAGGGTGGTTGCCTAAGAATCAAAGTTGAAGTTCCTTTGCAAGCTTACTTATCATTGTGATGTAATACACAAGGAATTAGTACCAATGTAGGCCTTTGATGATGGCTGTGATAGCATGGAGTCCATGAGGATATTCACATTGTTCCAGTTAGCGTTCTAGAGGGAAACATCCTTTGATCCACCAACAAGACATATTTACCCACAACCCCCATCCTTTTGTTATAACCTAAATCATAATAAAGTAATGCACTAGTTATATATCTTAAAAGTGCATATAGCATAGTTTTAGTTCTAACATCCTCATAGAATATTACATGAAAATCTCCAAGATTTCCAATGTCTAAATTTGTAAGATATTTCAATGAATTAGTATTTTAAAGAAATGACTCAAAAATCATGTTTAATAGCTTCCTAATTTATTTACATTGAAATACTAAAACTAAAATTTTATTACATCTATAATGAGGTATTATCCTAGTTGTAAGACTTTTTATTTAAAAACCCTAAGTTATCGGTTTAATTATTGTGGATAATATTGAGTTATAAAGTTCTATTTTGACTATATGTCTTAGGGGTAAATATTATTAGAAAATATGTTTTAGGCTTCTTTATTACATCCATAGACCATTGGATCTAGTGTAAGGTTGAAATGTACATGCTATGAAATTGAAATTGAAGTTTTTATGTACATCCACAAAGACCTATTGGATCTATTAGACTAATTTTTGGATTTCATTTATAATTTTTTTAAAAAACTTATAGCAAAGTGCTACCTAGTAGAATCGAATTTGTAACCTAGGATTACCAAACTAAGACCTGTATCACTACACTAACACCTCATTATTAAGATAACATCATTAAGAAAACTATGAAATGTTGGTAATATTTGAATTAAATCAACCAAAGTTAGAACTGTAATATCCTACTTATATTTATTAGATAGAAATTTATACTTCATGTAAGTTAAAATAAATTTACAAGAAGTTGTAAATTTAGTTGTTATATATATTTATGTGTTATAAAATTATCCTTATGAGAACTATAATATTCCACTTGTATTTATTAAATAGTAATTCATACTTCACACAAGTTAAAAAAATGTCAAGTTGTAAATTGAATTGTTATATGTGTTTTTGTCTTACAAAATTATAGTTACAAATGTTTTAACATATGAAATGTTATGAGTGTAAGTTGGAAAGTCATGACTTCTCAAAAGAATTTATGCATGTATTATGTATAGTTAAAAGTATGTTTATAGGTTGAATAGGTCAAGACCAAAAGGTCAAAAGAAAAGAGTTCATCAAGTAACTAAAATTATGGGCATAGAAAATCTCATAGCTCACACTATGGAAGAAATATTTCTTGAAGATTGTAGTGGAGCAAGTAAAAGGTATATAGATGAATTAGGAAGTGTTAAAACCCAAAAATAAAATATGTTATAAATAAAAAATTCAAATTTACAATAATAATGAAACATTATAGAGAGGTGAAACTTTAGCATAACAAAAAAAGGAAATGCCCAATGGTTTTGGAAATCCTTTTTAAAGGTTTTCATCCTTATAACCAATCATATAAAACTTCCTCTTAAGGGTAGGAAAACAATTGAATTATGGCCTTGTTCAAAAACAATCTTTCATATTTTCAAGGTTGGAGCTAAAGCATTGGCTATTGAATGATGTCACCTTGAGTTGACAATGGAAAAACATTAGTTGAAGTATCTCTATAATAATCCATATTACATCAAAATTTCCAAAGGGAATAAAGAATAAGAAGACATCCAAGAAAAGATAATTAATAAGAAGAACCAAATTTTGGTTTAGTTAATGACCTTTTCTTTTTTGAGATGAAAACAACCTTATCTAAGATGTCAAATAAGAAAAAATTCTAAACCAAAGAATAGTTTTATAAAAGCTTCGAAAGCATTGGAAGATAGAGGAATTTCATGCAACACACTCTTTCTTTACTAAAAATTATGTGCAAAAGCATTACAAATATGTGTTACACTATAAGTGAAATGAATATGATTAAGTAAAGTGAAGTCAATGTGTATATGTGTAGGATGTGTTACAATTCTAAGTGATAGTGCATAGTATAAATGTCTTGGTTGAGTTAACCAATGACATGATGAAAAATGAAATTGCTTCATTAATTTATATATTTACAAGCACTTATTCACATGTAGAAATTGCCATGATGGATGTGATGACATCAACATTTGACATGGCATATTCTTTTGAATGTTTAAACCTATGGATCTCTTGACTTCCAAACTTCTAAACTTCTTAGCCTTTGAGCCTTCTCTAAGTCTTTGGGCTTCTAGTCTTAAGATTGTTGAATTTATAAGCTTCTAGGCTTTTGAGATGCTAAATATTAATGAGCTGGTAGATTTTTTGTTTGTGGAAAAAGAAAAAAAATAAAAAAGAAAAAAAGGTTTTGGAGGCAAATAGAAGTAAGATTGAATATATTGAATGTAATATTAATAAAAGCATAAATTATGGTGAAATAGAAGTAATAATTTAAGATAGAAAAGTCCCTCATTGTAAATAATTTTATGACCTTAGATTAATGCTCCAATTAGATGGCAAAATTTATAAATACATAAGAAACAAGATTAAGGTAAGATAATCAAAATTGAGATTAGGTAGTAGTGTTTTATGTGAATAAATAATCTCAATAAAACTAAAGAAAAAATTTTATATGATAGTAATTAAACTTGCTATCATATAGAGTACTCAATGTTGGGCTATACAAAAGAGGAATGAACAACAATTCGGTTTGGCAAAAATGCAAATGCTTAGATAGATGTTGAATGTTCTAAGAAGAGATATATAACACAATACGAGAAAGGATTTGAGTGTTTAATATTTTAGATAGGCTACAAGAATAATATACTAGATGATATGAACATGTTCAAAGAAGATCAAAGGATGAGTCTATTAGAAAAGATTGCTACATCATTGTTCTAAGAAATCCAATTAAAGGAAAATCTAAAAAGATATGGAAAAAATATTGAAGATCATTTAAAGAAATTATAATTAGATTAGGATCTACCTCTTCATAGAGATAAATAATAAAAGAAAACTTATGTATTTGACTCAATTTTATTAGGACAATGCTAAGATGATGATGATAATGATGCTAAAAAACAAGGGGATGAAAACAGCATTAAGTGTGAATAAAAAGCCTTTAAAGGTAAGGAGTATCATCAAATAAAGCTTCCTTTAACCTTGGAATAAAACCATATAAATATGAGCTACACTAAGACTAAGAACTTCAAATAAGAAAAAAGTAAGAAAGTAGTGGATGAATAAGTCTTCTATATTGCAAAGAGAACATCTAGGGTCAGGAACACTCAAATGAAAGTAATGAATATAAATAGACAAACCTTGATGAGTCAAATACTATAAAAATACTTAATTTTTGAAGCATAATCATTTCATATCTTCTTTCTATAGCTTTGATAACTTTATACTATTGTTGGCATTCTATGTATAATCAAATCTTAACCAAATACTAGTATTAGAACTAATAATAGTATATGAAAGATTGGATTGGAATGGAAAAACTAAATTACCATTGATCCATGAAAATCAAGAAGACTATTATTAGAATCTTGAATAATTACAATTTTATTAGAACTATGAAAAAGATTATAAAAATGGACTTTTTAGAGGCACTAATACTAGAGAGAATCTAGCACTCAAACTAACTCATTAATTATACATATGAAAATATGAAAGAAAGGTAGTTCTAATCTTACACAATGTACTCTAAAGATGTGCACGTTTCATGGCTCCTACAATTCATTATTAATGAGAAGGCAACAAAAGGATAACTTATTAAGCATTGAAGTAGGAACCATAAAATTAAGAAAAATAATTTAATTAAGAAAATAAATATCTTTTTAATAATCACTATCTCTAGGATTATCCATATGGATGCACTTACAAATAGAAAGATTCCAAGAATTTATACTCATTAAACATTATATCACCCACCTAGCACATAAGACTATACATGATTATAATAATTCCCCAAGCCTATGCCACTATCCTCTTTGTGAAAAGTGAAAATATAATAAGTCATATGACAAAATACCTTTTTAGAATGGCTACTACAAAATTTTAATGCAATGATATGTTACAATAGTAGGATCCAAACACGAGGAATCATACACATTAGTTGCTTTGTGTTCTTTAACTTGTAAAGTTTTTTCTTAATCTTCTTGATTGTAACATATTTGATGAGTCATAAATTTGCTGGCTATGATATCGCAGTTGTGATATCGTAGCTGTGATATCATAGTCGACGCGATATTGCAGCCTGTCTCCTCATCTATAAATAAGATGTAGATAGTTCCGATAAGCAGTTTTTCAGTTCTTAGTTTAAGTGTTAAGTTTTTAGTTCTTCTCTCAACCCTTCTCTCCCAGTGTATGCCCGCAATGTGGTGATTGTAATTGTATGGCATCCTTATTCAAGTGTGACGTACTTGGACATGCACATGACCGGAAATAAAGATCGAGATTACTTCATCATTGCAGCATTCACTTAGTTTAATTATTTATTTAATTGCTATTTATTGCTTTCTTAGTTAATATCTCTTCACCCTAAACTCCTATTAAACGCAAAATGAGTACGACTTGATTACAAGCATCTAAGTGTGACTATTTGGTAACCCAGTAGCATACCTAGGATCTACGCTTGGTAATCCCAGTGGCAGTCGTGCACAAAGTCCAAGATGTGTATGGATGATTGAGGAATGGATACTCATCGCACTTAGGCTAGCTTAGATCCTCTCTCATCCTTTCTCTCTTAGCTTAGTTAATATTATCTTCCATTGTCTTCAGAAGTAGCATTAGCATAGAAACATATCATACACCTCACTCTAGACTAAACCATACGTGACAAAGTTAACACTAGTCCATATGGGAAGATAGCAAACTGCGACCTAAGGATAACTGTCTAGATATCACAACTAGCCCGTCTACGGAGTTCAACCGGATCATGCATGAAACACTCGTATTCGTATGGTTGAGTGTAGGGGTACCTTGCCACTCATCAATCTTATAAAATTTTTGAAAATACAACAAAAGAAAAAGGAATGTTTAACTTAAAGACATTTAATTTTTCTAGAAAATACCAAGATTTAAAGAATGTCTAATTTTAAAATTGCTTATTACAGAAAGTAAAAGAGTTGAACCAATTAATTAGAGAGCTAGAAAGTTTGCAATATTAATTAATTTGCAATAAAAAATGAAATATTGGAAAAATATTTAATAATGGAGGAACATTATGCTCAATAAACATACCTTGTAACAAATTAAATTCTTGATCCTTTTAAATTGCATGAAATAGAAAATTTGTAACAAGGATGAAGATATAAGGCCTATGAGAATAACCTTTCTTAACTAAACACTTAAGTTTAAAACTATTAACAATGTCAACATTTTTAGCCACTAGTACATTTAGCTTCATAAAAAGTATTGATAACATCTTGATAAATTTATTTTTAAAATGATATTTGCAAAGACAAGTAATAGTGAAATGTCATTTAATCCTATCATAGGCTTTGGTCTAATCAAGCTTTAAAAATATAATGTCTTAATTAAAATCCTTAGCCCATTGCATGAATTCTTAAGAAACAACAATTTTATTCAAAATATATCTACCTTGAACAAAACTAGTTTTGACTAGAGTAACTAATTAAAGAATAGTTAGTAATAATGTTAAATGAAAACATTAAAAAAATCATACCCTCAATATCTTGATGTTTTTCAAACAATTTAATAGAAATTCTATCAAAACCTAAAACTTTATCATTGGTCAGCTCAAACATTGTATTTTTAATTTCAACGAGAGATATATCTTGCTCAAGGGAATGATTATGACATTCTATGATAATTTTTGGCAAATGGTCTAAATTAGCAAGAAATCCCTCATGATCAAAACCCTCTAAAATAAATATACGATGAAAATATGTCTTAAGAATACTATTTATAATAAGAGGATTAGAACTAATATGGGTATCAACTTTTAGAGAATTAGTCAAAGATAAATTAGCTTATCTTTCAATAATTTTAGGAATTTTTTTCATGATTCTCTCTTTACTTTTAATTAGGAATGATGACTTTTAATAAGAGAACTTATTATATTATGCATATTCCATTTCTATTTAACAAAGTGAACATAAGCACTCCATTGTTGAAGATTCATATTAAAGGGATCATTTTGAAGAGCAGTGTTGATCTATTGGACTTCATCACAATTTTTCTTCTCAATCTCTCTTCATCTCTTGATAAATTTCTTATCTAATTAATGAGGAAATTTTTAACATGATGTATGATACACATCCACCAATCAATCCAACTTGGATTATGAAGGAATCTTATTTCAACATTTTAGAGAGGCCTTAAAATATCTTTTTAATTTAAAAAATAATAATACTGCATTCATATGAAAAAAGCTCATAGCATTGAACTAGAGATTTAAAACCAAATTTTAAATTAAAATAAATAGAAATTATTTGATAGTGTTATATCTTTGTCGACTTTAGTCTTTCAATTACAAAACTAAGAAGAACAATTGAAAATATACAATCAATTAATTTTTTAAAAAATTTAGCTATTATCCTCTTAGAAGCTAAACTAAGTAAACCAATCATCATGATGAACATAATGACTAGAATCTTCAAATAGATAGAATTATTTCTTAGGATTAAATAAAATAGAAATCTCATGACCTGCAAGATGATAAGAATCTTAACCAATTTTGTCATAAAAATTTTCAAACATATTAAAATCATGATTAAAAAAGCCAATAAATATTTGAAATATTTACAAAATTATTGATGCCTTAAGAGAAAATTTTTGATGAGCAGTAAGGTACCCCTACACCCAACCATACAAATTACAAGTGTTCACATGTGATCTAGTCGAATTTCATAGACCTTAAGTTCTTAAGTACACTGGTTCTAGGACGTGAAATCTAATCATGAAAATTGTTGTCTTCTCAACTACACTTGTGGAGTTTAATTGTATGGTTAAGTGTAATTGAGATACATGATTTTTATTATTTTGTATTTTATTTATCTATGATTAACAATAGTTTAAACACAATTTATAAATCAATTTAAGTGATGAGAGGTGCAGTACCCCTACGCCCAACCATACAAATCACAAGCATTCACACATGATCTAGTCGAATTCCATGGACTTTGTGGTTTTCGGTGCACTAGTCTTCTAGGAAGTGAATCTTTGCCTTAAGGTCAATCATTGTCTTCCCCATTACACTTGTGATGTACATTAGTATGGTTAAGTGTAATTGAGGCATCTAATTTTTATCATTTTATATTTTATGGTTTGGTATTCAAAGGGAGATAAAAGTAATTAGATTAACTAATTAACTAGTGTGTAACTAATCCTAACATAAGCATCCAATCCCACTTTTTGCACACGTCCTAAACTCACATATCCACTGCTAGGTTACCAAGCACTATGCTACTAAGTGTACCAAATAATAATGCTATTGGGATTACCAAGCAAATACGCGTTACGCTCAAAGTGGTTGTACTTATGTGTTTAATCAATCTAGCTTATCTTACTTAATTACTTCATTAGCTTAATTACTAGAAATCATTTAATAAATAAATAAAAAATTTAATAAATAATTGAAAACATTAAATGCATAAATGAAATATTTAATCTTTCCAAAGTGCTGTAAGGTTTATTAGAAAGCTCATCTTTATTACTGCACACACAATTGTTCTTAGGTACAACAATGCTTGAATAAAGATCCATACATTCAATGACTCCTACTGTGGACACTTGGGGAAAATAATCTAACTTTCAAATGAACAAACTGCAAGAGCTTCACTACTACTAAAACCTCGATGCCATAAATGTGATTGGTAGGTGCATTTTTATAGCCAAAAAGTGGACACTACGTCGATGGTGCCTCGTCGATGCATGATACGATGAGTTGATGAGGCTGCATCAACAAGGCCTCATTGACACAGTTGACAAAACTACAACTCATCATACCCCCATGACTAAATAAAAAATCATCCTTGAGTCATTTTGCAAAATTTGGAAAGTATGGGATTATCGATTGACCTTTCACAAATAAAATAGACTACCTTGATAAAAAATTGGAGTGCCTAAGTATGTGGATCAACACATTACAAAAATGGCAGTGTTCATGACACAAAATTAAACACCATAACATGACTCTTCAAAATTGGACAACATGTTCTTGATGGTGTGAATTTTGGTGGAGAAGATTAGATAGTTGCAAGCGGTGATGGCTCCTGAGATTCTGATGGACCTTCATTGGCTTCACGCACGTGCGGTGATTGAGGCAAATGCAGTTTTCCTACTACTACTGAAACTTCTAGTGGAAGGTGGAAGGCATCCAACAGTGCTTTGATTTTCTCCTTCTTACTTCTAGGATTGTGCACCATCCATGCAACTTCACCAATGTGGATTAGAACAGGCAGATCCCAAGGACACAAAATTACTAGAAATAGCTCCTTTGCATTGATAAACCAAGTAGCGAATTATTTGTGTTCAATGTCAAATGCTCTAACTATATCCTTTAGCTCCTAGTAATCATTCATCCTTTTAGCTAGGTTCTCAATAGTTGATCATTGGTCCATGAAGCATGCTCTGAGAACTTCAAGTTTAACATTTATAGTCTCAAGCTTCTACTTGGTGTCTTTATGATGCTTGAACTCTACCTTGTATAGAAAATACAAGCTAGCCACTTGTTTCTCTAACTCTAACCATGATAATTTAGCAGTCAACATAACCAAGCTCGTATATTAGAGATTAGCTAGCTCCATGTATTATGTTATATCTTCTATCTTTAACTCCTTTAAATAGATCTCTACTTTATTGTAAGTATCAATCCCATCAACGATGGGTTGCCAAACTTCTCTTCCTTGTTGAAGTTGCTGGAGAGCTTCATTTATTTTTTCCTTTGCCATTTGGATGTGCTTTTCATTTACTTCCTTTTGCAGACCAACCTGACCTCTATAGTGATTTTTGACTCTTTCAAACTTCATGGCTTCATTTTCCCAAGCAGTGATCTTGATAGTATATTTTTGGCACAAGGCATGAACTTCCTCCATTGATAGATTTTTATTTTTTATCACCAATCTCCTTAACTCAGTGTTCAGCCTAGTAAGCTGCTCCTACTATTGATGAATAAATTCTTGCATTTGTTCCTTTTGAGCATCAACATTGCATAGGCAATGATTCTATGCAATTAGAGTTTCATTCTCCTAGCACATCTGAGCCAAGTCATTTTGAATTGAATACATCTTTGCTTCTACTATGGACTAGTTGAAGATGGACGTTACCGATTCCTCCTTAGCCTTCTTAAATCATTCTTGAAGCTGTTGGAAATCTTCATCTTTGGTTGTTGTTGGGCTAAGGAGTGTAGGATCAGTAAGACGGGCATGTAATTCATCAACCTCCATGACCAAGTGTTGATTTTTTGCTTAATCCGTTTTGAGTTGCCCCTCCAAAATGATGCATTTGCCCCTTGCATCTAGTAGCTCCAACTGGGTTGTAGTGATGTTATCTAAAAAATTGAAGATATTTAGAATTGGTTTCTTGGTCCCCACTAGTCGATCCAACAATTCTTCATGCTAGGTTGCATTTGACTTTCCCCTGATTATGCCTATGGATTTTTGCACATCTTGAAGTGCAAATACGTTTGGTATAAACATTGTAAGTGCATTGAGTGCTTCGATGACATGGTCAGCAACCACTTTAGCCACCATCTCTTTCCCTTGGTGCTACATCACTAGGAAAATTGCCCCTTCACCTTACTCCAACTGCATTGAAAAGGTGGTGAAATTTCTAGAGATTTCTGGTAATAAATGATGTTGAGATAATGACACTATCACCTCTCAAGCATTGAGATCAAACCTCACAAGCAACTACATTTATTGGGCAGAGAAAATTTGTCCACCCCTCTCCATCTAGCTAATTATTTGAGCCACCTCATTAAGGTGACACATTATTAGTCTATACATAGATGGATCTGCAATACTCATCCTTGCATGTTGCTCTTGCTCATGTAAGAGCTATTCTTAGATTTTGCACAAGTGCTCAATGGCTCTACAAGCCTTTGGTGTTGTTTCTTGAGTAGGCTATAGAGGTGGCAGCTGCTTCTCTTCTTGAGTTGTAGTCAGCATCTTTTCCTTCATAATTTTGGACCATGAGGCCAAAGGAGCATGCTTGATTGTGTTGTTGGCATAGCTGACGATTCTCACCCTTTTGTAGAGTTTTTGAATGAGGCATGGAAAGGGCATAGTTTGCTTTCCATGTTCATTTTTCTTAAAATGCTTTTCAATCTCTAAGTAGAGGAGTTTTGGAAGGTTTATAGGAAATCTTTCACTTAGAGCAGTGCATGGTTGGGTAGAAAAAATGGTCACCTTACTAGGCCTCACCGTTGGATTGAGGTGATAGGCTGTAATTTTAAAATAGATACTCTTCACTAGTGTGAGCATGTTGTACTCCTTACGGTTGACCCCATAGCACCACTGAGTCCACTCCTTTTTGGCCCCCGGATCATCTTTCATTAATAGCTCTACCAACTATGTTCCAATGTTAAGCAACCCCAATGCCTATGCAATAGCCTCGGCCAAGTAGGACTTCTGAATATCCTTGATTTTGATTGTGGACCCCAACCTTCTATTGTTCTAGAAGAGATATTTCTTTTCCATGTACCATGCCCCACTAGATGTGATGATTGGCCACATGGGAAAGGTTTGTAGTTATGTTTTGACATTTGCTAGAGCTCTCTCTAGGAATGGCACAAAGTTTATTTCTTAAAGAACTTAGTGTTGAATCTCTCGGGACTTGATGATGTTAAGGCAGGCTTGAGCCAAAGTGACTTCAATCCTTGGCGTGGGTCTTGGCACTTCTCCTTGATATGATTACTCTATGGACACTCTTCTTCTAGAATCTATTGAACAAATTCCACTTCAGGCTCCTCATGAAGAGGTTCCATTGCATGGGTTTTCTTTGGCAATTCTTGGGCTTGTTCCTATTGGCCCCTTCTAATTTTGGGCCATTTATCCCTTGGTTGAGAAGGTTCTCCTTCCTGTGGGCACTTAGGTCTTAGTGCCATTCTTAATCACAATAAGACCATGGATTAGTAATCATTGTGTAACATGAAACAATTGAAATACCTTTATCCCTTTAGGATAGTTACACTTGGCTAAGTTGTAATTATGGTTGATTTAATTACTCCAATCATTATTTTATTCATGTGTTATTATTGATAAATCATCCCAGAGATTGTTGGAAGGGTTAATTCTTGAAAAAACTAATGTTTGTATATTATTAAGGTTATTAATCCTTTGGAGGAGTTTAGAAAAATTTTCAAAAAATTTCATTGGAAACCTTAAGGTTTGCGACCCCCATGATAAAGAGCTTACCTTTGATAACTATAGGATCAAAAAATGGAGTGATTTGGACAAACAGTTAGGAAGTTATGGGCTCTAGAAGGTTTTGGGCTTTGAAAAATGGCAAAACTCCCCATGTGTTATGAGGAAAATGACAAAAATTTCTAAATGTGCAGTAGTATATATAGGATTTTTGCATTGTGTCAACGAGGCCTTATTGATGTAGTCAACTACATTAACGAGGCCTTGTTGACTACATCGATGAGGCCTTGTCGATGCAGCTATTGACCATTGTAGATGATCATTAACTCTGGTCAAACTTGCAAAATACAAAGAATTTTTTAATGAAATTGGGATCAAATGAAATCTCAAAAGGCCAAGAATAGTATGAAAATATGAGAAGAGGGTGTTGGAGCTCATAAATTTGGAAAAATGGAGAAAAATTATTTAGTAGATGAATGCAATAAAAGGTTGAGGAGCAGTGAGTAGAATACACAATGGAATATGCAAAAGATAGGATTGTAGCAATTTCAAAGGTAAGGAATCTTAACTAACCAAACCAAGAGCTATGCAAGTGGGTCCTCCCCATAGTAGGCACATGCCCTTGTTGCCCTTGCATACCCTCAAATAAGGAGTCTGTGGGCCCCACAGTTGATTAATGATCATGAAAAGTTAAGGACCAACCAAAAAGAATCTATCCAAGAATTCAAACACATCTAACCAAGACATAGAGCATAAGATAGAACTTGGTAGTGAGGTGAGTTATGGTAGCATGGATGGATGACAGAGAAGGTGGAATGGAATTTTGAATTGAGGTCATAAGAAGTTTCATATGAAATCTGTGGTTAAAATGACTTGAGAAGATCCATCCTTAGTCCAGACCAAAACCAATCATTTTCAATGACTTTGAATCATCACTCTAAGACTAGTCCATCCACACGAGACATGAGAGTGCTTCCATAAAACAACCACTATTCTATAAAGAGAAGAAAAGAGAGAAGTAGGAAGTGAGAGAGGACCTTTAGGCATGGGTGCATGTCTTTCCAGTCCCATAACTAGTGCTTGTGGCCTATTTATTTATCTAAGGGATGTGCTTTGAATTCCCATCATGTTTCTTTTTTATTTTTTTTGGATTTTTGGATGGGAACCACACCATACAAATACTTATTCATTTATTGTATCTAAGGGGTATTCTTTGAATTTCCATTATTTTATTTTATTTTTTGTTTGGATGGGAACCACACCATGCAAAGACTTTATTTGACTTCCTATTAGTGATTGGAATGGAACGGTAAGAAGTTCATGAAAAACACTCAAGAACTCAAGCAATTAGAAGAGTATAAAGAGTATTGAGTCCCCTTGAAGTCACACCCATTACAAACCTTTGAATCCTTCCTAGTTCTAGAACTACCAAGGTCATCGATTAATTAAAAGTTTTGTTAATAGAAGGAATCTCAAATTCCTGGAACAAGGAAAACCATAGAGATTATTGGATGGGTGGATGATGTGGACTCATTGCCTATTCCATGAAAAATAAACCATGTCATAGTCATCAAACATCAAAATTCAAAACTAGAAACCAGACATCAACAATCACAACATTAAGCACAAACCATCATTAGTAAACAACAATAACGACACTGTGTCCTATGGTAATAAAGCAATTTTATCAGCAAAAATGAGGAAATATCACACTTTAATAAAACAAAACAAAGTAAAATATATATGAAAGTGTAAGATAATCAAGAAAGGTTCAAAGGTATTAATGATTGTGGAAAATTAGAAAAATTTAAAAATTTAAAATAAAAAAAATTGTAAAATAAATAACTTGTAAAATCAAAAACATGAAAAACAAAAAGTAGAAAAACTGAGAAGCCATATGGATTATTAGCATGGATGGCCATCACCCTCATGACTAAGTTGGAAGGAGGAGATCTGAAAAATGGAACATGGTTGTCTATCCATTGATGGTAGTTGCACTAGCCTTTCTTGGTTCAAGGAAAGGTTTTAATTGTTGGATGTTGACCAACTACTTTTTATTTGGGCTTTTAGGTTTGTAGATTAACATGGCCTTAGAGGGAAAGGTTTGATCAATTATATAAGGTCCCTCCCACAATGTTTGAATTTTTTCCTTTTGAGATACATGTGTGGGATTCCAATAAAGGACCTTATCTCTTTGTTGAGATTTTACCTTTCGTATTCTTAGGTCATGACATTGCATGTTGAATGCTTTGTGCACCTCATTCAAAGATAGGGCCACTAATCAATTTTCATCTAGCACATTCAAGTTGATCAATCTTTCTTTCTATGCTAGACTTAGGTCAAGATTCAGATCACAGGTTGTTGAGAGTGTATGAAGCTTGGATTGAATCAAGAGCATTGGAAGTTTTCCATACACCAACTCGTAGGGAGAGTAGCCAATAGGAAGTTTTCATGTTGAACAGTAAGCCCAGAGGGCATCGTTAATTTTTTTACTCCAATCTTTCCTATATTTGCTAATGGTTCATGTTAGTATTTTTGTAATCTCCTGAGTAGTTATCTTTGCTTGACCATTGGCTTGGGGGTGGTAGGGTGTTGTTAATTTGTGTTCAACCTCAAAGTGTTGCATTAACTTTCTAAAAGTGGCACCTGTGAAATAAGTTCCATTATTAGAAATTAGTGAATGTGGCATCCCAAACCTATTTACAATATTTTGTTATATAAATCTAGTAGCAGTGGAGGATGTACACTTAGTAATGGTTATTGCTTTTACCCATTTTGTGTAGTAGCTGACTGCTACGATAATATATGCCTTTCTGTTAAACATTGGTGTGATTGGATCCATGAAGTTAATGCTCCATATGTCAAAATGTTTCAATGGTTGAATCCACTATTGAGGACCTTCCATGCAAGTAGTCATCAACCCCCCTCCCCCCCATCTCATTGACAACATTCATAAGATTGGATAAATTGGTGGGCATCCTTGAAGATTATAGGCCAATAGTATC
>MNCI01022875.1:0-34544 GCA_015680685.1 Gnetum montanum | reverse complement strand
TCTGCAAGGTCCTACATGAGCATCCTGGAGAATGTGTAGTTGATCTTTATCAAGAATACACAAATAAATTAGACCATCAATGCACACCTTGTAAAGGTGTCAATTTATTTCCATAAAGTATTTAGCCTGATGAAGAAATTATTGCTTCCTTTTGAAGTCAAGATCTTGTGGCATCTCTTGAGTGAGAAGATAGGTGAGGATGCCATTGTACCATGTTGCTTCTGTGGGTTTTTGATTAGTTATTGCTATTGTAAAGAGAAGTTCATCTAGAAACTAATAAGAGAGAAGTCTCTCCTCCTTTTTATTATCCCATCTTAAGTATGAGAGATGGTCAGCAACCACATTCTTGGTCCCTTTTTGATCTATCATTGTGAGATCAAATTCCTATAAGATCATGAACTAGTATATGACACCAGGGCTCATTATTTGCTTATTCATGAAGAAGCTAATTACATTGTGGTCTGTGTGCACAAATACTTTGTAGCCAAGCACATACTTCCTAAAATTTTTAGAGTGTACACCACTATCATTAATTCTTTTTCTATGGTGGTGTAATTTAATTGTGCTCCCACAATGCTTCAACTTGCATAGTGGGAGCATGAGCACTGCTCCCAAGGTGTAGTTAGATGCATCCATCATGATGTGAAAGGGTCTAGACTAGTCTAGTACTAGTAAGATTAGTGTTTCTATGAGTTTTTCCTTTAATTGTTAGAATGCATGTTCACATTTCTCAGTCTAGATGAAAGGTGCATCTTTCTTTATGATCTCTACCAATGGTTTTGCGATCTTAGAAAAATTCTCTATGAATTGTTGGTAGTAGAAAATGTATCTAAGGAATGACTGAACATCTTTAACTGTCTCTAGCTGCTGTGTTATTCCTTAGATGACCCTTACCTTTTTTAGGTCTACCTCAATCCCTTCTTGAGTGGTTCTATGCCCTAGTACGATGCCTTCTTAGACCATGAGATGGCTCTTTTGCTAGTTGAGCTGTAGATTTATTTCAACACATCTCTTCAATACTTGCTTAGGTTGGTTCAAGGCTTGCTCACATATAGCTCCATAGGTGGAAAAGTCATCTATGAAGACTTCCACACCATTATCGATCTGCTATTGGAAAATACTAAGGACTAGACATTGAAATGTTCCAAGGGCATTGCACAGATCGAATGACATCTTACAATATGCAAAAGTCCCCTAGGGACTTGTGAATGTTTTTTTGGCCTAATCCTCTAGTGCAATTTGGATTTGGTTATAGCCACTATAACCATAAAATAATCTCTAATAATAGTATCTAGATATGATGTCCAACATTTGATCCACAAATGACAATGGAAAATGATCCTTGAATGTTGCAATATTCAACAGCCTAAAGTTGATGTAGACCAGCCATTTGCCACCTTTCTTTAGCACAATTACAAGTGGGATAATACACTCACTATCTACAATGGGATAGATGAACCCTACCTTGAGAAGTTGTTTAATTTCCTCCTTGATGATCTACTTCAATTTTGGGTTCAACTACCTCTGTAGTTGCCTTCTAGGCTTCATGGCTAGGTCAGTGTAAATGCGATGTTGGCATATACTTGGAACTATTCCTGTTAGCTCGTGATATGACCAAGCAAAGGATGTTGACCATTTGTTAACCACCTTTAACAACTTTTTTTATTTAGGAGTGAGTTTGGTATTAATTATGACTAGTTTACCACTGTTTAAATATGCATATTCCATGTTGATCAGTAAAATTTTAGCTCTAGGGGCTCTTGCTTGAAGTTATTAGGTATTTTCAACTCTTTCCAATAGGTATAATCATCTTCATTAGAGAGCTAGGGATGAACTTGTTTAAGTTTATCCATACCTTCAACATAAGCACATGTTAGGCTCTCAGTTGGTTCCATGTATAATGTGCTTATTTGAGTTAGCTATTAGCCACTAGGTGCCCTCCTATTTTACGGCTACTGCATACAGACACCTTTGAATATTGATTTCTTATGCATACTAATTGCATGCTTTAATGTATGTACTTTTGATGGACCAAATATTTTGCACACAATTGCACCCATTATTTCTATATGTAATGCATGGAATACACTTCTTCTCTATCTTGCCAAATTCATTTTCCTTGGATATTTTCAGAGAGAGGTCCCTCATGCCCATACATCGGTCGATCATGCTTAACTAAGCTCTTCCCATAATGATGGGGAAGTCACTTTGTAGTTTTCAACCTTGATCACCAGAAAATCAGTAGGATAGGACCAGCCATAGATTGTGATCACAATGTCCTCTACTAATCCTAAAGGAATAGTAATTGTCTGATTTGCTAATTCTAGATGGATGTTGCTCTTCTTGAGAGGTGGTAGGTTCCAAGCCTTGTATATGTCATGGGAGATGAGATTAACTCTAGAACCAAAGTTAAGAAGAGCCTTACATGGCTCATGTCCAGTTATATGTAGGTAAATGAGTGGCCTTCCTAGGTTACATCTTTTCATGGGAAGATTTCCAGCCTTGATTTAGTCAAAAACAACATAAGTTAGCATTACAATGAAAATCTAAGGTAGCACTTAGTTTGAAGGGCACTTAAAGGTATTTGATGCAGAGGATGAGGGTATTAAAGATGTAGGACAATTGGCCATACTAGGTTTTGAGGGTTGGAGAGGACTGTTGGGTTTGAAGAAGGGTCTTTTTCTAGATCAACTGTTCGAACCACTTGATTGAAAAGTTAGTTATAAATATACAACCCTCATAGAATTTTGTTGTTGCAATTGTGGAGGAATTACACCATGCATGGATGGAGCAGGAGGCAACTAGGTTGAAGGTGGAGGTGTGTGTACAGATAGATGAGGAGGGTGGTATGGATATGGGTTTTCCCCTTGAGTAGATGGTGAATGTGTTGATGGTACTCTGGAGGGTAACAGTGATGTTGAAATGAGGTATGACTTGTAGAACTTGGAGAGACAAGCTGCTAAACATAGTACTTGTATGGATCTGGTTGCCTATAAGGGTACTGTTACCTTGGTAGTGGCATTCACCATGATTGTGATTGGTACCATTATTGATACTATTCATAAGGTTGTGGGGGAGCTCCACTTGGGTAGTAAGCTTGTTGTTGGTGGTGGAACTACCTTGGATTACCTTGAGGATAAGGTAATTGTCTAGGTGCTTGCCTATGTGCTAGTCAAGGATTTAATGCATACACACCAAACTCTTGTAAGTGTGAAACCATAGGGCAACAACCTTTTGGATGTTCATATTAACAAATTTCACAATTAGTTTCATCATCAGAATTAGTTTCCATAACTTCCTCTATTGCCACAGCTTTACCCTTACCTCTTTAGTAGGCACATTTAGCTTCTTTTTTCCTCATATAGTTATGATCACTATTTTTCTCTTTAGATTCTTCAATAATTTTCATAGTAGTTTGAAATTTTTCATTCAAGAAGTCCCATAATTTATCAACCTTTGCTAAAATATCAGAAATAGATTTTTCAATGGGTAAGGTTTTCCTATTCACCACTTCATCAAGTGGTGACTCCTCGTCACAAAATTGGACCTCATGTTTCCTAATGAAAGGGTCCCTATTATACTCTTTTGTACTTTCCCTTTTTTGTAGCTCACCTTCTTCTTTTGCTGCATGCTCAATCAACCTTTGGATTTGATGAGCTCTTAGTTCAAACAATCTTCCTTGGGAATACACCACAAGAGTTCTTCTAGTTTTTTCTCTGAGCCCGTCTATGATGTGGCTAAGTTGTTCCCTCTGAGAATAACCATGGCTAGGGCATTGATGTAAGAGTGAATAGTATATACCCATGGTGGCATCCAAGGGTTCATGTCTTTCCTATTTCTAGCCTTGGATTTTCCTTCTCAGATTGGACACTCTAGAGTATGTCTAGTATTTGTCATTAAATAGCTCTAACATGGTACTCCATCGGTGAATGGATTTTGGCTCCAAGGACAAGTACTAGCTTTCAGCTTCCTTGATGAGTGTCTTAGGGAAGAGCTTGAGTTTCTACCATTCATTTTCTATGGTCTATAATGCACATGCATCATGGAAAGCTTGTAGATGTGTCTGTGGATCAGAGTTGTATCCCCTCTCAAATATTAGGATATTATTCATGTCTAATATTTTGATCCTACTATCTTTCATATGCTTGGTTGGAATTCTAACTACCTTTGCAATGTTGAGAATGCCTCGAGTTTCCAATAGAGGTTCATCATCATTGCTACATCAATGACACTAATGATGGTTTTGACCACCCCTTTAATTCTGGTGTCCTACATGATCATTGTTGTCTCATTGATAACCTTCATCACAATTATTTCAATGATGGCTTCTATGAGAACTAATAGATGAAGATGAATGTTTGGTATTGGATGAAGAGGATGGAGAGGAAGGTGGACTACCACCGCCACTGTGGTGTCTACCACTAGGTTTTTGCTCATTATGACCACCATCCTTAGATCCCTTGCCATTGTGATGCTTGCCCAAGTCCCTATCTTGATTGTCACTTTTTCTTGAACCTAAGTTATGAATAGTGGATTGTAGGTTTAAGGTCACATCCTCATCATCAATAACAAGGGGTGGAGAATCTTCATGTTGAGAACCTTCAAAGGGAGGATCCTCATTGTCATATTGATCTAGTAGGAACAAGGGATTAGTGTAATGTTTTCCCTTCATAGCCTCATGGATCTTCTCCTAATGTCGATCTTGCTTACATTGTGTTTCAGTGGGATAGTAGTGTCAAGTGTTATAACCATTCACAATGTATTCCTTATGAAGATATATGATGTCCAAATTCTTAAGGGTTTGAAACAACACCCTAGGCATAGATCTATTGGGGGGCAAAACGATGTTACCCTCCATATCACACCATCGCAACTATTCATCCTGATGTAGGATGAAGGTGAAATCTAGTACATACTCATCTGGATGAGTATATACCACTTTGCACTCCTATGGGATTGGTGATTTGACATCTTCATGTCTATGAAAACAAGAAGACATTTTGCAAAATGAATAAAATTATTAGTGTGGTTGGTAGTTTATATGTCATTGAGAGTGATGTTGACCTTGAGTTTGTCCAACAATATGAATAATATTCACTAATCCTAGATAGTACATGTTTTAACAAACAAATTCATTGGAAATGGCACTAATGATGAGTAGCAAGACACCCCTATGCCCAACCATACAAATCACAAGTGTTCATGTGTGATCTAGTTAAATTCCATGGACTTTGTAGTTTTTGGTGCACTAGTCTTCTAGGAAGTGAATCTTTGCCTTAAGGTCAATCATTGTCTTCCCAATTATACTTGTGACGTACACTAGTATGGTTAAGTATAATTGAGATATCTAATTTTTATCATTTTATATTTTATGGTTTAGTGTTCAAAGGGAGATAAAAGTAGTTGGATTAACTAATTTAAGTTAACTAATTAACTAGTGTCTAACTAGTCCTCACATAAGCATCTGGTCCCACTTTCTACACATGTATTAAACCGACGTATCCACTACTGGGTTACCAAGTGCTACGCTACTAGGTGTACCAAGCAATAACACTATTGAGATTACCAAGCAAATACACATTACACTCGAAGTGCTTGTACCTATGTGTTTAAGCTATCTCACTTATCTTACATAATTGCTTCATTAACTTAATTACTGAAAATCATTTAATAAATCATTAAAAACATTTAATAAATAATTGAAAACATTAAATGCATAAATGAAATATTTAATCTATCCAAAGTGTTTTAAGGTTTATCAGAAAGCTCGTCTTTATTACCACACACATTGTCATGCTCAATTACAACAATGCTCGAATAAAGATTTGTACACTCAATGACTCTTACTACAGGCACTTGGGAAAAATATTCTAACTCTCAAATGAACAAATTGTAAGACCTTCACTCCAAGTGAAATCTTGATGCCATAAATGTGGCTAGTAGGTGCATATTTATAACCAAAAAGTGGATACTACATCGACAGGGCCTCATCAATGCAGTCGACAAAAATGCAACTCATCATAAACTAATCTAATTTCCAATCAATAACTAACTATCCTAACATAAGTATTTGATCCCACTTTCCATGCACATCTTGAACACATATAATGCTAATGGGTCACTAAACATTAAGGATTGTTGGGATTACCAAGAGTCATATGCATGCTCGAAGTAGTCGTACTTATGTGCTTAATTAACTCTATTTAATTGAACTAGCTTACTTTAGCTTAATTACTTGAGAGCATTAAAGGAAATTCCATAAAACATTAAATGCATGAATAAAATATTTAAGCTAGCCAAAGTGTTGCAGGGTTTAATCAAAAGGTTCATCTTTATTNATTCCTCATTTTCTACTTCTCTTTTCTTTTTAAATAAGGAATAGTGGTTGTTCTATGGGAGCGCTCTTATGTCTCAAGGGGGTGGACTAGTCTTAGAATGGTGATGTGATGTCATTGAATGTGGTTGGTTATGGTATGGACTAAGAATGGATTTTATCAAGTCATTTAACCACAAAATTCACAAGGAACTTCATGTGAACTTAATCGGAAACTCCATTCCACTCTCTCTATCTCATCCATCTATGCTTTCCATGTCTCACCTCACTACCAAATTCATATTCTTGTTTGATGTCTTGGTTTAACGTGTTGAAATTCTTAGATAGTTTCTTTCTAGTTTTGTATTTAAGTTTTCGTAACCATTAATCATCCATGAGGTCCATGGACTCCTCAGTTTGAAGTTTTGCAAGGGAAATAAAGGGCATGTGCCTACTTTGGCAAGAACCCACTTACATACCTTTTGGTTGGGTTACTTAAGTTATTTATCCTTAAACAACCTCACAATCAAATCCTTTTATGTGCCCCATCAATGACATTCAATTGTGTGAATCTTCACAACGTTTTTTAGTGAAATCCTCTTTTTAGTGTTGTGAATTCATTAACCCTCTTCAAGCATTTCATCACATTTGAACTTTTTAGAATTTAACAATGGACCACTTATTCATTTCATCCTATTTTTAGCCTTCCCACTAACACTATTAATGGAATTAATCCATCATAATCACAGCCTAGCCAAGTGTAACTACCAATGAGAAAATGTACTTAAAAGCTATATGTTACACATTGCACACTAATCTGCGATATTGTTGTGATTGCAATGGGAAGTAAGGACTAGAAGCAAGACTATATTCACCAAAGGATAAGTAGTAGAAGACCATGCAACGAGGACCCTTCATGATTTTTGAATCTTCTCCCTCATTCTTCAATTGCCAAAGGATNCATGGACCTCATGGATGATTAATGGTTACGAAAACTTAAATACAAAACTAGAAAGAAACTATCTAATAATTTCAACACGTTAAACCAAGACATCAAACAAGAATATGAATTTGTTAGTGAGGTGAGACATGGAAAGCATAGATGGATGAGATAGAGAGAGTGGAATGGAGTTTCCGATTAAGTTCACATGAAGTTCCTTGTGAATTTTGTGGTTAAATGACTTGATAAAATCCATTCTTAGTCCATACCATAACCAACCACATTCAATGACATCACATCACCATTCTAAGACTAGTCCACCCCCTTGAGACATAAGAGCACTCCCATAGAACAACCACTATTCCTTATTTAAAAAGAAAAGAGAAGTAGAAAATGAGGAATGGCCTTAGTTAGAGGGAACCTTCAAGTATGGGTAACATGTCTTTCTAGTCCCATAACCAATGCTTGTAGCCCATTTATTTTGTTTAAGGGATGTGCTTTGAATTCCCATCATTTTTTTTTATGATGGGAATCACACCATGCAAAGACTTATTCAACATCTTATTATTGGTCTACATGGAATGATAAGAAATCCATGAAAACACACATGCACCCAAGTAAGTAGAAAAGCACAAAGCGTATTGAGTCACCTTGAAGTCACACCTTGTTCAAACCTTTAAATCCTTTCCAAATCCAAAGACTACCAAAGTCATAAGTTTGTTAAAGTTTTATTAATGAAAAAGAGACCTCATACTTCCAGAACAAGGAAAACCATAGATTTTGTGAATGGGTGGATGTTGTGGACTCATTGCTTGTTTCATGAAAAAGAAACCATGTCCTAGTTATTAATAACAAAATTCAAAGCTAGAATCTATACACCAATAATCAAATAACCGAATAACACATGCCCACATCAAATAAACCACATTGTACCTAGTTGGTAATAAGGCACGTTATTATTAAGAAAACACAATAAGAAAATCACATCCAAATAAAGAAAAATATACAAGAAATTGTAAAAGACTTAAGAAAAATAAAATGTACTAATAATATTATAAAACAAAAATCTTGAAAAATTAATAATGTAAAAACAAAAAGTTGTAAAAATAACAAGGTGAAAAATAAAAATGTGTAAAATAAAAAGGGTGAAAAATAGAGAAGCCACTTATATAATTAGCATGGATGGTCATCTCCCCCATGACTAAGTTGAAAGGAGGAGATCCAAAAGATTGAGCATGGTTGTCCATGTGATAAGCTGTTTATTGCACTAGCTTGCTTAGGCTCGTGGAATGGTTTGACTTGTTGTATGTTGACCAGTTATTTCTTGTTTAGGCTCTTAGGTTTGTAGATCAACATGGTCCCAGAAGGAAAAGTTTCATAAATTATATAAGGTCCTTTCAACAATGTTTGGAACTTGGTTCGTTGATGTATGTTTGTGGGGTTCTAGTAGAGGACCTTATCTCTTGGTTGAAATTTGACTTTCCTAATCCTAAGGTCATGGTGCTTTTTGTTGAATGCCTTGTGCAACTCATTAGATGATAGGGCCACCAATCTATTTTTTTCTAGCAAGTTAAGATTCATTAACCTTTCTTTTTGTGTTAGACTTAAGTCAAGGTCAAGGTCATAGGCTATTGAAAGTGTACGGAGCTCAGATTGAATAGGAAGTGTTGGCAATTTTTTGTACACTAACTCATAAGTAGAATAGCTAATAGGAAGTTTCTATGTTGAGCAATAGGCCCAAAGGGCATCATTGAGTTTTGTTTTCCAGTCCCTCCTATATTTTCTAATAGTTTTTGTTAGGTTCTTTGTGATTTCCCTATTTGTAACCTCAATTTGACCATTAGCTTGGGGGTGGTAGGGTGTTTTTGGTTTATGTTCAACCCCTAAGTGTTGCATATGCTTCCAAAAGGTAGTGCCTATAAAATGGGTTCCATTGTCAAAAATTAATGCACATGGCATCCCAAACCTATTTATAACATTCTATTGTACAAACCGAGTAGTAGAAGAAGATGTATAGTTAGTGATGGCTACTACTTCTACCCATTTTGTACAGTAGTCAATAAGGACTATGATGTATGCCTTTACATTTGACATGGGTGTGATGTGACCCATGAAATAATTACCCTAGATATCAAAGGATTCTAGTGATTGAATCCATTGTTGAGGTTCCTCCATTTGAGTAGTCATTCCACCATCTCGTTGGAAGCATTCACAAGAGTGGTCAAATTGGTGAGCATCCCTAATGATTGTTGGCCAATAATACCCTGTCATTAGGATTCTAATGGCTATGTATCTCCCAGCATAGTGGCCCCCACAAGGACCCTCATGAGCATCCTATAGAATGTGTAGTTGATCAACATTAGGGACACACCAACAAACTAGCCCATTCGTGCACACCTTGTAGAGGTGTTCATTAATCTCCATGAAGCGTTTCACTTGGTGAAGAAACTATTGTTTCTTTCAATGGTCCAACCCTTGTGGCATCTCTTAAGTAAGAATATAGGTGAGAATGTCATCATATCATTTAGGTTTAGTGTGCAATTATTTAGTTATAGCCAAGGCAAGGAGAAGTTCATTAGGAAACAAATTAGATAGTGGGCTTTCTTCCTCTATGTTATCCCATTGTAACCTAGAAAAGTGATCAACAATTACATTCTCAACTCCCTTTCGATCTACCATTGTAAGATCAAATTACTATAAGATCACCAGACATCGTATGACATGGGAGCTCATTGTTGGCTTGTTCATGAGGAAGTGAATGGTACTATGATCCGTTTGCACAAACACTTTGTATCCAAGCACATAATGCCTGAACTTCTCTAAAGAAAACACCACTACCATCAATTCTTTTTCTATGATGGTGTAGTTCAATTGTGCATCCATAATGCTTTAGCTTACACAATGGATGTAATATGGAACTTTTTTTTCATACAACTACGTAAGAATAGCTCCTAAGATGCAATTTGATGCATTTGTCATAACATGAAATGGTCTGAACTAGTCAAGTGGTTGTAAAATTGGAGTTTCTACAAGTTGCTCCTTTAATTGTTGTGCTTTTTCATATTCCTTAGTCTAGACAAATGGAGCATGTTTTTTTGTCAGCTCAACTAACAATTTTACAATCTTAGAAAAATTCTCTATGAATCACTGGTAATATCCAATGTGTCCAAGAAATGACTAAACATCTTTGATAGTTTTTGGTTGGTAGGTAATCCCCTAGATGATCCTTATTTTCTTAGGGTCAACCTCAATTCCTACTTATGAGATTTGGTGCCCCAACATAATGCCCTCTTGGACCATCAGATGACTCTTTTGATAATTGAGCTACAGGTTTGTTTCCACACATCATTTTAGTGCTTGCTCAAAGTAGTTCAAGGCTTTCTCAAATGTAACCCCATAGGTAGAGAAGTCATCCATGAAAACTTCCATCCTGCTACCTAGTTATGGTTGAAAAATGCTAAGGACTAGGCGTTGGAATATAGTAGGGGCATTGCATAGACCAAAAGGCATCTTGCGATATGCAAAGGTCTCCTACGAACTCATGAATGTT
This sequence comes from Gnetum montanum, assembly GCA_015680685.1. Lineage (NCBI taxonomy): Eukaryota > Viridiplantae > Streptophyta > Gnetopsida > Gnetales > Gnetaceae > Gnetum > Gnetum montanum. The sequence continues at coordinate 23,741 of MNCI01022875.1, read as the reverse complement.
GTTTTGGCCTAGTCCTCTAGCACGATTTGGATTTGGTTATAACCACTATAACCATCCAAAAAACTGTAGTAGCAATGCCCAAATATAGTGTCTAACACCTGATCAATGAATGAAAATGGAAAATAATCCCTGAATGTTGCCATATTTAATAGCCAAAAATCGATGCAGACTCACCACTTGCCACATTTCTTTGGCACAATTATGAGTGGACTAACCCACTCACTATCTGCAATGGGATAGATAAACCCCTCCTTGAGGAGTTGTCCAATTTCCTCCTTAATGATTTGCTTCAATTTGGGGTTCAATTGCCTCTGTGACTACCTCTTTAGCTTCATGGCTAGGTTGGTGTAGATATGATGCTAACATATCCTAGGATCAATCCATGTGAGTTTAGGATATGACCAAGTAAAGGTTGTTGACCATGTTTCGACCACATTTAATAACATTAGTTTCTATTCAGGATTAATATTTACATTGATTATTACTGACTTTCCACTTTTTAAGAATACATATTTCTTGCCAGCTAATAGATTTTTTAACTCAAGAGGCTTTTGTTTAAAGTTTTTAGGAATTTCCAACTCTCCCCAATAGGTATCACCATTTTCATTATTAGAGAGTTGGTGATGAACTTGCTATAATTCATCCATGATTGCAACATATGTGCATGTCAGGCTCTCAGTAGGTTCCATGCAAAGTGTGATGCTTTCAGAATCAACAATCAACCACTGGGTGCCCTCTTGTTTTGTGACTGCTACATATAGACATTATTAAATATCTACTTCAGGTGCACATTGCTTGCATGCAGCAATGGATGCTTGTTTAATAGACTAGAGATTCTACACTTAATTGCACCTTGTATCATTGTACGTGATGCATGGAATTCACTTCTACTCGATCTTTCGAAATGCATTTTCCTTATATATCTCTAGGAAAAGATCTCTGATGCCCATTCTTGCATCAATGGTGCTTAGCCATGCCCTTCCCATGATGGTTGGGAAGTCCTCCTTGCAATTCTCAACCTTGATTACTAGGAAATCAGTAGGATAAGATCACCCACAGATAGTGGTCACAATGTCTTCTACTAGTCCCAATAGAACAATGATGAATTGGTCTACCAATTTTAATATGATATTACTCTTCTTGAGAGGTGGTAGGTTCCATGCAGTATGCATCTCAAGACAAATCAGGTTGACACCAAAACTTGAATCAAGAAGATCTTTACATGTCTCATTCCTAGTAATTTGTAAATAAATAAGAGGACTTCTAGGATCAACTAATTTCTTAGGAAAGTTGCCAATGTAGATCTAATTAGATACAACATGACTAAGCATAACAATATGGATCTTGGGCGGTATTTGGTTTGAAGGGGACTTAAAGGAATTTGATATAGAGGAAGACAGAGGAGCAAGATTGCCAACTGCATGTATATGTGAGGGCTTAGGTGGGCTATTGGGTTGGAAGAAAGGTCTTTTTCATGATCTATTCTTTGAACCCCTTAATTTATAAACCAATTGTAGGTTAATTGCCCTGGTAGCATTATGTTGATGTGGTTGGGATGGGAGTTTACCCTGCATAGATGGAGTAGGTGATAGCTATGTTGAGGATGGAGGAATATGTGTAGGAATAGAAGGAGAATAAGGATAAAAGGTGGTATCTCTCCTTACATGTGGAGAATGAATTCAATAATAATCAAGAGGGTAGTAGTGAGGTTGGAAAGTAGAAATGCAACTAGAAGAGTCATGTGGAGATAGGGGTTGCTAAATGTAATATCCATATAGATCAGGTTATTTGTAAAAATATTGTTGCCTTTGTAGTTGATGAGTAGTGAGGTACCCATACACCCAACCATATAAATCATAAAGCATTCATGCACGATCGGGTCGAATTCCATGGACTTTATAGTTTCTAGTGCACTAGTCTTCTAGAAGGTGAATCTTGCTCTAAGGTCATTTTTTGTCTTCCCAATTACACTTGTGATGTACAAAGATATGGTTAAGTATAATTTAGGCATATGATTTTTATCATTTTATGTCTTATGTTTTTTAGTGCTTAGGGAGAAAGAGAGATAAAGTAATTTAATGACTAATCTAAATTAACTAACTAACTAGTCTCTAACTAGTCCTAACATAAGCATCCAGTCCTACTTTCCATACACATCATGAACCCACATATTCACTGCTAGGTTACCAACCCCTATGCTACTAGGTGCACCAAGAAATAACACTACTAGGATTACCCAGCAAATATGTGTTACACTTGAAGTGGTTGTACTTATGTATTTAATTTATCTAGTTTATCTTGCATAATTAGCTTAATTTTTGGAAAACATTAAATAAATAACTAAAAGCATTGAATGCATGAATAAATATCTAAACTATCTAGAATGCTGCAAGTTTTATCAAGAAGCTTGTCTTTATTATCATACATACATACTGTTGTGCTCAAGTACAACAATTCTTGCATAAAGATCAGTGCACTCAATGACTCCTTCTACGAGCACTTAGAAAATATTCTAACTCTCAAATAAAAAAATTACAAGATCTTTGCTACACTATGACTGACTGATGCCATAAATGTGGCTGGTGAGCACATATTTATAAGCAAGAATAGATCCTACATTGACGGTGCCTAGTTGATGCATGAAACGATGCATCCTTGATCTTCACTATGGAGGCTACCCTTATGTTATTCTAGAAGAAGTACGTCTCTCCCATGTACTACTCCCCACTAAAAGTGATAATTGGCCACATGGGAGAGCTTTGTAATTATCTTCTCACTTCTGCTGGAGCATGTTCTAGAAATGGCCCAAAGTTTAGTTTGTGGAAAATTGACTGTTGGATTTCATGGGGCCTAATGGTGTCAAGGCAGACTTGTGTTAGTGTGACTTCCAACCTTAGTCTGGATCTTGGTGCTTCCCCACACTACGATTGTTCTATTTCAAACTCTTCTTGAGGAATTTATTGAATAGATTCCAATTCAGGCTCCTCTCAAAGAGGTCCTATTGCATGGGTTTCTTTTGGTTGTTCTTGGGGCTATTCTTGTTGGCCCTTTCCAACCCTAGGGCATTTCTTCCTTGGTTGTGATGATCCTCCCTTTTGCGGTCATTTCAGTCTTGGTACCATTTGTAATCACAACATGACCATGGGTTAGCAATTGTTGTGTAACATGAAATAATTAGAATTCCTTTTCTCCTTGGGATAGTTACACTTGGCTAAGTTGTGATTATGGCTAATTTAATCAATTTTAATCATTATTTTATTTGTATTTTAATGTTAATAAGTCATTCCAAAAGGTTTTGGAACAGTTAACTCTTAAGAATTGATGGTTTCATATTGTTGTATTCATTATCCCCTTTGGGAAAGTTAGAAAAAATTTTGAAAATTTTCATTAAAAACCTTAAGGCTTACAACCCCCACGATTAATAGCTCACCTCCCATAGCTACAAGATTAGAGAACGGAGTGATTTGAACAAACAGTTGACAAGTTATGGGCTTTGAAAGATTTTGGACTCTAAAAAATGATTAAAACTCCCCTTGTGTTATGAAGCAAATGTCAAAAAGTTACAAAGTCTCGATAATATTTATAGAATTTTTGGCTTTTGTTAACTGGGCCTAGTTGATGGGGTCAACTATGTTAACTAGGCCTAGTCAACGTGGATGTTGACCACCATTGACTCCCATTAACTTAGTCAAACTTCCAAAATACAAGGAATTTTTGAGTGAAATTGGGATTAAATGGAAGCCAAAAAAGCCATGAACATAATGAGAATAGTAAAAGAGGGTTTTGAAGCTCAAAGAATTTAGAAAATTGAGAAAATGTTTTGGAGAATGAATTTAATGAAAGTTTGAAGGAACACAGAGCAAAATACATAACAAAATATTTGAAAGATAGGATTGTAGCAATGTTTAACATAAGGGGCTTAACTATCCAAACCAAGAGATATGCAAGTGGGTCCTCCCCATAGTAGGCGCATGCCCTTTTTGCCCTTGCATAAACTTAGCTAAGGGGTCCATGGGACCTACTGTTGATTTAATAATCATAAAAAGTTAACGACCAATCCAAAAGAATCCATCCAAGAATTCCAACACATCATACTAAGACATCAAGCATAACATAGAAATCGGTAATGAGGTGAGTTGTAGCATAGATGGATGATAGAGAGGGTGGAATGGAATTCCAAATTGAGGTCATAAGAAGTCCCTTATGGATTTTTGTGTTTAAAATAACTTGAGAAGATCCATTCTTAGTCCAGACCAAAACCAACCTCTTTTAGTAAATTCACATCATCACTTCAAGACCAATCCACCTCCTCGAGTCACAAGAGTTCTCCCACAAAATAACCACCATTACATAAAGAGAAGAAAAGAGAAGTATTAGGTGAGAGAGGGCCTTAGTTAGAGGGGACGTTCAAGCATGGGTAACATGTCTTTCTATTCCCATAACCCGTGCTTGTAGCCCATTTATTTGTCTAAGGAATGTGCTTTGAATTTCCATCATGGTTTTTTATATCTTTAGTTTTTTTTTTCTTTTGGATGGGAACCACACCATGTAAATACTTTATTTAACTTCTTATTAGTTGTTGGAATGGAATGGTAAGAAGTCCATAAAAAATACTCAAGCACCCAAGCAAGTAGAAGAGTACAAAGAGTATTGAGTTTCCTTGAAGTCACACCTTGTACAAATCGTTGAATCCTTTCCAATTCCAGAAACTACTAAGGTCATCAATTGATTAAAGGTTTCTTTAATGAAAGGAAACTCAAACTTCTAGAATGAGGAAAACTAGAGAGTTTGTTGGATAGGTGGATGACGTGGATTCACTACCTATTCTATGAAAAATAAATCATGTCATAGTCATCAAACATTAGAATTCAAAAATAGAAACTAGACATTGACAATCACAACATTAAGCACAAACCATCATTAGTACATATCAACAATGGCATTGTGGCTTGTGGTAATAAAGCACTTTTATTAGAAAAAATAATGAAAATTCATACTCAAACCAAAAAAAGTAAACTATATAAGAAAGTGTAAATTATCCAAGAAAGATTCAAATGCACCAATGATGGTGTAAAATAAAAAATGATGCAAAATGGAAAAAATAACTTGTAAAATCAAAAATTTGTAAAATAAATAACTTGTAAAATAAAAAACATGGAAAACAAAGAGTAGAAAAACTAAGAAGCCATATGAATGGTTAGCATGGATGGCCATCTCCCCCACAACTAAGTTAGAAGGAGGAGATCTAAAAAATTGAATGTGGTTTTCCATTTGTTGAGGTGGTAGTTGCACTAGCTTGTCTTGGTTCTAGGAAAGGTTTCACTTATTGGATGTTGACCAACTACTTTTTATTTGGTCTCTCAGGTTTGTAGATTAACATGGCCCCAGAGGGAAAGGTTTAATCAATTATATAAGATCCCTTCCACAACATTTGGAACTTCATTTTCTGGGGTACGTGTGTGGGATTCTAGTAGAGAATCTTATCTCCTAGTTGATGTTTTATTTTCCATATTCTTAGGTCATGACATTGCTTACTGAATGCCTTGTGCACTTCATTCAAAGATAGAGCCACTAATTGGTTCTCATCTAGCACATTAAGGTTTATAAATCTTTCTCTTTGTGCTAGACTTAGGTTAAGATTTAGATTGTAGGTTTTTGAGAGTGTACGAAGCTTGGATTGAATTAGGAGTGTTAGAAGTTTTCCATACACTAGCTCATGGGGAGAGTAGCCAATAAGGAGTTTCCATGTTGAGCGGTAGCCCCAAAGGGCATTGTTGAGTTTTGTATTCTAGTCTCTCCTATATTTGCTTATGGTCCTTGTTAGGATCTTTGTAATCTACTAGTTAGTTACCTTTGATCGTTGGCTTAGGGTGATAGGGTATTGTTAATTTACATTTAATCCTTAGGCATTGCATTAGCTTTCTAAAAGTGGCACCTGTAAAATGAGTTCCATTGTCAGAAATCAGTGCGCATAGCACCCCAAACCTATTTACAATATGTTTTTGTACAAATCTAATAACAGTAGATGATCTATAGTCTATAACAGCTACTACTTTTGCCCATTTGGTGCAGTAGTTGACTGGTACAATGATATATGTCTTTTCATTGGACATGGGTGTGATGGGACCCATGAAATCTATATCCCATATGTCAAAGGGCTCCAATGGTTGAATCCACTATTGAGGATCCTTCATACACACTATCATCCCACCATATCTTTGACAATGCTCACAAGATCAAAACAACTAATGGGCATCCCTAAAGATTTTAGGTTAATAGTATTCTCCCATCCGAATTTTTATGGCCATGCACCTCCCTACATAGTGGCCTCTGCAAGGGCCTTCATGAGCATCCTAAAGAATGGGTAGTTAATCTACATTAGGAACACACCAACAAACCAAGCCATTAACACACATCTTATAAAGATGTCCATTGATTTCCATGAAGTACTTTCCTGATGAAGAAACTATTTGTTCTTCCTAAAGTCCAAACCTTGTGGCATATCCTGGGTGAGAAGGTAAGTGAGGATTCCATCATACCATTTTGTTTTTGTGGGCACTTAATCATTTATTGCTCCTATAAAGAGGAGTTAATTAGGAAATTGATCAGAGAGTGAACTCTCCTCCTCTTTGTTATCCCATCTTAACCAAGAGAGATGGTTAGCACCACATTCTCAATCCCTTTTTGATCTATCATTGTGAGATTGAATTCTTGTAACATCATAAGCCACCATATGATATGGGGGCTCACCATTGGCTTATTCATCAAGAAGTAGATAGCACTATGATCTGCATGCACAAATACTTTATAACAAAGCACATAGTTCTTGAACTTATCAATAGCATACATCACTGCCATCAATTCTTTCTCAGTTGTGGTGTAATTCAATTGTGCACCCATAATGCTTCATCTTGCATAGTGGATGTAATATGGACATTTCTTATTATCCAACTACATAAGCATAACTCCTAATGTATAATTAACAATTTCTATCATTATGTGGAATGGTTTAGACTAGTCTAGTGCTAGTAGAATTGGAGTTTCTACAAGTTTATCCTTCAATTGTTGGAATGCATGTTCACGCTCCTTGGTCCAAACAAATGGTGCATCTTTCTTTATATGATTAACCAACATCTTTGTGATCTTAGAAAAATTCTCTATGAATCATTGGTAGTAGCCAATGTGTCCAAGGAATGATTAGACATATTTAACTATCTTTGTTGGTGTGTTATTCCTTGGATGTCCCTTATCTTCTCTAGGTCTACCTCAACCCCTTGTAAAATTTTGTTCCCCAATACTATGCCTTCCTAGACCATTAGATGGCTTTTCTACCAATTGATTCTAAGGTTTCTTTCAACACATCTTTTTAATACCTACTCAAGGTGATCAAAGACTTGCTTAAATGTAGCTCCATATGTAGAAAAATCATCCATAAAGACTTTTACCCTACTACCAATCTACTGCTGAAAAATACTAAGGACTAGGCATTGAAATGTTGTAAGGGCATTGCATAGCCCAAATGGCATCTTACAATATGCAAAATTCCCCTAAGGACTTGTGAATATTGTCTTAGCCTAACCTTTTGGCACAATTTGGATTTGGTTATAGCCACTATAACCATCCAAGAAGTTATCATAGTAATGCATAGATATGGTGTCCAACATTTGATCCACGAATGGCAATGAGAAATGATCTTTAAATGTTTCCATATTTAATAGCCTGAAGTTAATGTAGACCCACCACTTACCACCTTTCTTTGGCATAATTACAAGTGGGCTAACCCACTCACTATCCATGATGGAATAGATGAACCCTGCCTTAAGAAGTTATTCTATTTCCTCCTTAATGATCTATTTCAATTAGGGGTTCAACCTACTCTACAGTTGTCTTCTTAGCTTCATGGCTAGGTCAGTGTAAATGCAATGCTAGCATATTCATGGGTCAATTCTTATAAGTTTGGGATATGACCAAGCAAAGGCTATTGGCCACTTTTTGACAACCTACAATAGCTTATCTTTTTGTTCAGGAGCAAGAGTTGCATTGATTATGACTAACTTACCATTGTTCAAAAATGTGTATTCCATGTCAGTTGGTAGAGTTTTTAACTCTAGGAGCTTTTGTTTGAAATTTTTAGGGATTTCCAACTCTCCCCAACATGTATCATTATTTTCTTCATTAGAGAGTTGGTGATGAACTTGCTCAAGTTTATCTATTTCTTTGACATAAGCACATGTCAGGCTCTCAATAGGTTTCATGCATAGTGTGCTGCTATCAAAGTCAGCTATCAACCATTGGATGCCCTCCTATTTTGTGGCTACTATGTATAGGAACCTTTTAATATCTTGTTCATGTGCACATTGATTGCATGCTTCAATGAATGTACTTTTGATGGACCAGATATTTTGCATGCAATTGTACCCATTATCACTGTATGCAATGCATGGAACACACTTCTTCTCTAAACATCCAAATTCATTTTCCTTGGAGATTTTCAAGGAGAGGTTCCTTATACCCATACATGCATCTACTGTGGATAACCAAGCCCTTCCCATAATGATGGGAAAGTAACCTTTATAGTTTTTAACCTTGATCATTAGAAAATCGGCAGGGTAGGACCACCCACAAACTATGGTCACAATGTCCTCCACTAATCCTAAAAGAACAGTGATTGATTGGTTTGCCAATTCTAAATGAATGTTGCTATTCTTGAGAGGTAGTAGGTTCCAGTCTTTATACATGTCATGAGAGATGAGATTGACACTAGAACCAGAATCAAGAAGAGCCTTACATGGCTCATGTCCAACAATTTATAAGTAAATGAGAGGACTTCTTGGGCCAAATCTTTTCTTGAGAAGATTGATAACCTTGATCCAATCAAAGACAACATGAGTTAACATCATAGTGCAAATTTGAGGTGGCACTTGGTTTGAAGGGTACTCAAATGTATTTGACACATAGGATGAGGGTGTTGGAGATATAAGGGAACTAGCCATATTAGGTTGTGATGGTTTGGAAGGACTATTGGGTCAAAAGAAGGGTTGTTTCTTAGAAAAATTATTCGAACCACTTAACTAAAAGGAAAATTGTGAAGGAATTGGCAAATTATTTGCCTTCACAACCCTTGTATCATTTCATTGCTGCGGTTGTGAAGAGATTTCACCATGCATGTATGAAGCAAGAGGTAACTAGGATGAGGGTAGAGGGATGTGTGTAGATGGATGTGGAGGGTGATATAGATATGGGTTTTTTCCTCAAGTAGAAGATGAATGTGTTCAGTGGTACTCTAGAGGGTAATAGTGATGCTAAAATGAGGCATGGCTTTCAAAATTTCTTAGAGAGATGGGTTACTATACGTAGTACCCATTTGGATCTAGTTGCTTATAAGGGTACTATTGTCTTAGCAATGGCATTCCCCATGATTATGGTCAGTGCCATTGTTGGTATTGCTCATAAGGTTGTGGTGGAGCTCCACTTGGATAATAAGCTTATTGGTGCTGGTGGAACTACCTCGAATTGCCTTGAGGATAAGGCAATCGTCTAAGTGCTTTCCTCCTTGCTAGTCATAGATTCAATGTGTACACCCTAGACTCTTGTAAGTGTGACATCACAAGGCAACATCCCTTTGGATGTTCATATTGACAAATGTCACAACCAATCTCATCTTCAGAGTCTATCAACATAACTTCTTATACTATAGTAGCTTTTCCCTTACCTCTCTAACAGGCATGTTCAACTTCTTTTTTCCTCCTACGGTTACAATCACTATTTTACTTGTTGGATTCTTCAGCAATCTTCATAGAAATTTGGAATTTTTCATCCAAAGAGTCCCATAATTTATCAACATTTGCCAAAATATCATAAATAGATTTTTAGATAAGTAAGATTTTCTTGTTCACCACTTCATTGAGTGGTAACTCCTCCTCCCTTTTTCTTATGGAAGGATCCCTATTATAATCTTCTACACTTTCCCTTTTTTGCAACTCACTTCTTCTTTTTCTACCTGCTTCATTAGCCTTTGAATTTGATGAGCTCTTAGTTCAAATAATCTTCCTTGTGCATACACACCAAGAGTTCTTCTATTTTCTGATCTGAGCACATTTATGATGTGGCAAATTTATTTCCTCTAAGAATAATCATGGCTAGAACATTGGTGTAAGAGTGAATAATATCTACCCATGGTAGCATCCAAGCATTCATGTATTCTGTATTTCTATCCTTGGATTTTCTTTCTTAGATTAAACACTTTGGAGTATGTCTAGTATTTGTTATTAAATAGTTCTAACATGGTACTCCATCTACAAATGGATTTTAGCTCCAAGGACCAGTAGCAACTTTCAACTTTATTAATGAGTGTCCTAGGGAATAGCTTGAGTTTCTACTAGTCATTTTCAATGTTCTGTAAGGCACAGGTATCATGGAAAGCTTGTAGATGGTTCTGTGGATCAGAGTTGTATCCCCCCTCAAATCTTGAGACATTGTTCATATCTAAGCACTTGATCCGACTATCTTTTACATGCCTAGTTAGAATCTTAATTTCCTCTGCAATGTTAAGCATGCTTCAAGTTGCTAATAGAGGTTCATCATCATGATTGTGTCTATGACATTGATGATGGTTTCTATCACTCATTCGTTCATGGTAGGCCCTATGATCATTATTGTCCCACTGATCACCTTCATCATAATTATTTCTCTAGCAACTTCTATTAGAACCAAAAGATGAAGAGGAATGTTTAGAATTGTATGAAGAGGATGAAGAGATAGGTGGACTACCACTACCATCGTGGTGTCCTCCACCATGTCTTTGCTCATTACGATCACCATCCTTTGATCCCTTGCCATCATGATGTTTGCTCGAGCCTATACGATGACTATCACTTTTTCCTTAACTTGTTTTATGAATAGTGGATCACAGGTTTAGGGCCACACCCTCATCACCAATAATAGAGGGTGAAGAATTTTCATGTTGAGAAATATCAAGGGAAGGATCCACATTGTCATCTTGGTTTAGTAGGAACAAGGGGTTAGTGAAGTGTTTCCTCTTCATAAACTCATAGTGCTTTTCCTATTGTTGATCTCTCCTGCATTGTGTTTTAGTGGAATGGTAGTCTTGAGTGTCATAGCCATTCACAACGTGTTCCTTGTGAAGATCTAGGATGCCTAACTTCTTAAGAGTTTGAAAAAGCATCCCTCACACAAATCGATCAAGGGGCATGATGATGTTGCTCTCCATATCACATAATCATAGTTGTTCATCTTGATGTAGGATGAACATGAAGTTTGGTACAAACTCATCTAGATGAGTATATACCACTTTGCACTCTTTTGGAACTGATGGTTTGACATCTTCATGCCTATGGAAAGAAGACATTTTGCAGCAAATAAAATAATCAGTGTGCTTCTATAATTATAGGTCATTGGGAGTGATGTTGACCTTGGATTCATCTAATGATATTAATAATGCTCACTAATCCTAGATAGCACATGTTTCAACAAACAAAGTCCCCATCAATAGTGCCAATGATGAGCAGCGAGGTGCCCCTACACCTAACCATACAAATCACAAAGCATTCACGTGTGATCTGGTTGAATTCTATGGACTTTATAGTTTCTAATGCACTAGTGATGTACAAAGATATGGTCATTCGTTGTCTTTCCAATTACACTTATGATGTACAAAGATATGGTTAAGTGTAATTGAGACATATGATTTTTATCATTTTATGTCTTATTTTTTTTGTGCTTGGGGAGAGAGAGAGATAAAGTAATTTAATGACTAATTTAAATTAACTAACTAATTTGTCTCTAACTAGTCCTAACATAAGCATCTAGTCCCACTTTTCATATAGGTCTTAAACCCACGTATCCACTATTGGGTTACTAAGTGCTATGCTACTGGGTGCACTAAGCAATAACATTACTGGGATTACAAAGCAAATACATGTTACACTCAAAGCGATCATACTTATGTATTTAATTTATCTAGCTTATCTTGCTTAATTAGCTCAATTATTGGAAAAAATTAAATAAACAACTAAAAGCATTGAATGCATGAATAAATATCTAAACTATCTAGGATGCTTCAAGGTTTATCAAGAAGCTCATCTTTATTGTTGTACACACTATCGTGCTCAGGTACAATAGTGCTCGAATAAAGATCTGTACACTCAATGACTCTTGTTATAGGCACTCAAGAAAATATTCTAACTTTCAAATGGAAAAATTGCAAGAGCTTCTCTACATTATGACTAACTAATTCCATAAATGTGGCTAGTGAGCACATATTTATAGGTAGGAATAGGCCTTACATTGACGAGGCCTAGTTGATGCATGAAATGATGCATTGATGAGGCCTAGTTGACAAGGTCTAGTCTCGTGGCCAGCCACGACCCATTAGTAGTGCCAGTGCCCATGACTATGGTTGCTACCACTATATTGATACTACTCATATGGTTACAGTGGTGTTCCACTTGGATAATACTATTATTGCTAATGAAACTACCTAGGATTGCCTTGAGGATAAGGTACTCTTTTGGGTGTTTGCCTTCTTGGTAGTCATGGATTTAGAGTGTACACCCAAAACTCTTATAAGTGTGAAACGATGAGGCAACATCGTTTAAGATGTTCATATTAGCAAATGTCACACCCACCATCATCATCAAATTCAATCTCTGTAACTTCTCCTACTACAACAATCTTGTACTTATCCCTTTGATTGACACATTCAACTTCCTTATGTCTCCTACGATCATCATCACCATTTTGTTCTTTGGACTCTTTAGCAATTTTTAGGATAGCTTGAAATTTTCTACCTTAGTTGAAATTTTAGAGATGCATTTTTGAATTAGAAAGGTCTTATAGTTCACCACCTCATCAAGTGATGATTCCTCCTCACTGTCATAAAATTGAACCTCCCTCTTATAAATGGAAGGATCATGGTTGTATTCTTCTGTACTTTCATGTTTTGTCAACTCTCCTTCTTCTTTCACTACCTTCTCTATTAGCCTTTGGATCTGATGAGCTCTTAATTTTAACAATCACCCATGGGCATAGATGCTAAGAGTTCTCCTTGTTTATGATCGGAGCCCATCTACGATGTGGTGAAGTTGTTCCAATTGAGAATAATGATGGCCAGAACATCTGTGTAATAAGGAATAGTATCAAATCATGGCAGCATCCAAGGGTTCATGTATCCCTTGCTTCCATCCTTGGATCTACCTCCTCAAATTGGACACTTTCGAGTACATTTGATACTTGTTGTTGAATAGTTTGAGCATTGTAGTCTATTGTCTAATGGATTCTAGTTCTAAAGACCAATGCTAGCTTTTTGCTTCTTTAATGAGTGTCTTGGGGAATAACTTAAGCTTTTGCCAAGAATTTTCTATATTTTGCAAGGCATAGGCATCATGGAAATCTTGGAGATGGTTCTACATATCTAAGTTATATCCTCCTTAGAACATAGGGATATTGTTCATGTCTAGCCTATTGATCCAACTATCCTCTATAATGTTTAAGATGCTTCAAGTAGCAAGAAAATGCTTATCGAGGTCATGATTTTGGTGCCTACAATGCCCTCTTCTACTCCTTCATTCATGGTAATGGATCTCTCTTAAACACCCATGCCCCAAGTCTTAACTTGTCCAATGGTCCTTTCGATTGTCTCAGTCTCATTGATCACCTTCATCACAATTGCACTTCCCACAATTACAATTAGAGCTAGAAGAGGAAGAAGACGATAATAAAGGTAAAGAGGAAGAAGGACTAGCTCCTTCATGGTGCCTACTACCTCCTCTTTGGTGATCGCATCCACAATCACGATCTTGTTTTTGGTTCGCATCCCTGCCTTAACTTGCCTTCTTGGACCCCCCCTTTATCATTGGATCCATTCTTGCTAGAACCTAGATTATGGATCATGGATTGCAAGTTCTGGTTCTAACCTCCTTCACTGAAGTCAAAGAGAGGAATTTCACTAAATGAAAAACCCCTAGAGAAGTGTTCTCCACCATATTTTTGGTACAATAGGTATGGGGAACCATTGAACCACTTCCCCTTCACAGATTGATAGTGATGTTCTAGTTGTCAATCCCTTAGACATTATGCCTTAGTGGTATGATAATCCTTGGCATCACTATCCTACACAACCTACTCAGCATGAAGTCCCTAGAGACCCAATCATATAAGAGTTTGGTGGAGCATTATAGGAATGGATCAATCAAGCAACAACATAATGTTTCCCTTCATGTCACACCATCACAGTAGTTCATCCTAGTGTAGGATGAAAGTGAAATTAGGTACGTACTCATTAGGATGGGCATATACCACTCTATATTGTTAGGGCATTGGGTGATATACTCTATCAAACTTGGATAGAGAATCACTCTTGTAAGAAGAAGACATTTTGTGTTAGAAAATAAAAATGCAGTGTGCTTTTTTTACAATTGTTGTAGTTATTTTAGAGTATGATATAACTTTAGGGTTTGTTCCAATGATTTTAAATACTTTTTTTTACTAAGTCCTAGATAGTGCACGTAATAACTAAAATCTTCTTGACAACCGCACCAATGATGATCTACGAGGTACCCCTACGCCCAACCATATGAATCATAAGCGTTCATGCACGATTCGGTCAAATTTCGTAGACCTTAATTTCTTAAGTACATTGGTTCCAGGACATGAAAGCTAATCATGACAATCATTGTCTTCTCAACTACACTTGTGAAGCTTAATTTTATGGTTAAGTGTAATTGAGGCACATGATTTTTATTATTTTGTATTTTATTTTTCTATGATTAATAGCAAGTTAAAACGCAACTTATAAATCAATTTAACTAATCTAATTACTAATCAATAACTAACTATCCTAACATAAGTATCTAATCCCACTTTCTTTGCACATCCTGAACACATATAATGTTGCTAGGTTACCAAACGTTAAGCATTGTTGGGATTACCAAGAGTCATACACATGCTTGAAGCAATTGTACTTATGTGCTTAATTAACTCTATTTAATTGAACTAGCTTACTTTAGCTTAATTACTTGAGAGCATTAAATGAAATTGCATAAAATATTAAATGCATGAATAAAATATTTAAGCTAGCCAAGCTGTTGCAAGGTTTAATTAGAAAGTTTGTCTTTATTGCTACACATACTACCGTGCTTAGGTATAACAGTGCTCGAATAAAGATCCATACAATCAATGACTCTTGTTGTGGGCACTTTGGAAAATATTCTAACATTGGAAAAACAAAACTACAAGAGCTCTGCTATGCTATGACAAAAACTATATGGAAACTATGTCTAAGCACTATATTTATAGTATAGGCTAACACATACCCTATGATATCAAATATTCAACATCGCATCTTGGGGCCCAATATCGGGTATCCAATATTGAGGCTTCAATATTGGATATCTGATATCAAAGTCAGACAAAACATTATTCATCAATTTTATTACATAAAAAATAATTGAATAATTACTATACCATCTTAACCCATTTTATGATTAGTTAACAATAATGTAAAATTATGAAGAATTCTATTACTAGTTTTACTATATTGAGTTTAAAAGTTGAATCTCTTAAAGAAGAAGAAAATCAAGACAAAAATGCTTCATGTGAACAAAATCACTAATAACTTTTGTATAATATTTATTAGTAAGACCTCGAACATTTCATGAGAGAATTAACATTGGGTGGAAGAAAAGAAAACCTTCATTCTATCATTGGAACCAACATCCTCAAAAGAAGTGGTTTCCATATCTAGCCAAGAAGTGGAACAAAATGATTATTATCACCCTAGTCTTGTCCCAACAAATGGGGTTGGTTGCATTTGTTTTATTTCATCATTCATCTCTTTGAAGAGCTAAATCCTTTTTTTTTATGCAAATTTCTTCAGACCATTAATTATTCTTTCCATGTTTTTTTGGTCTTTCTTTCGATGGCTTCCTTAGAACAATGATGTAGTAATTAATATGCTCATTAGCTAATCTTTTTTACACAAGAATAAGCTATCTAAGATGTCATTCTTGTAGTCTACTTGAAATAGAATTTACTTCAATAGTTCTTCTAATGTCTGTATTATGTAAAAGAATTATTAGTAAATGAAATATCTTGAAAATTTTGATCATTATCAAGAACAAATGTATTCTTTAAAAGTAGAAGGTTGAATGATGAAAAGAATGTCAAAGATGTCATGAATATAGTACATTGTTTATTACTTTAAGATGAAGGCAAGAACATCTTGTGATCACTTGTGAATAAGATTATTGTAACAAACAATAAAAAATTCACAATGAAAAACTACCAAGCATAGGCCAACAAAATGAGATCCATATTTTAAGTCAACTATGAGATATAGTACCTAATCCAAATTTCAAATTAGATAATGATTGGAAGAGAGAACAAAATAACATGGTTCTTGGATTGTTACTCATGGGCATCTAGAAGAGAGTCTTATGTTTGGTGTATGGGATGGAAACTACTCCAAAAATCTAGAAGCACTTACACATTATGTTTAAAAGGTTAGAAAAGACCAAGAAAAATGACCTATTGGTAAAGTTACAAACTATGAAAAATAAATTTGATCAAAAGATAGCAAATTTTACTATATAAATAAAACTAGTAATTCGTGAACTAGAAAGTGTTTATTACAAGCACCTAGAGAGAAATATAATTAGTTCACACATGCATTAAATGACTTAAAAGAGAGACCTAACTTTGTGATATTGGTGGTGCAACTCTAATTATAAAAGCTCACAATTGAAGTAGAAGAAAAAAACTCAAGAGAAGGAACAAGATTATCATGTGCACTTCATGAAATAATTAACAAAAAAATTGTGTAGAAATGACTACCTCCAAGAGCATCTACAACACATTCAAGGCACTTCACACCTATAATTTGTAGCATTTCACTATTCTAAAAATTTGTTAGTGTCCAAAAAATGTCATTACAACTCATCTTAAGGTTAATTTGGGCATCTCAAAAGTTAGAATTTTTAACCTAGAAAATTGTGAAAAATATTTCTAAATCCCTTGCTAAAGCTAGTGTTAGCACCTTAGGAGATTCAAAATTAACATCCTTGATATGCAAGCTCACCATTTTGAAAGGAGTGAGAGCATTGAGATAGAGAAATATGAGAAATGAGAGAATCAAAATAACCAAACATCACACTCCATGATAGAACATAGAAAAAATGCTTAAGAAATGAGGAGTTGGTCCACACCCCTAACCAAACTAGGGTAAGTAGTGAGGCACCACATTTTCATTCACATTAGTTCATATTTATACATGAAGTGATGTAACAATATTCCCCAAATTAGCTTTGGACTAATCTCTTGATTTTAGGGATTCTACCTCATCACCTCTCATACACATCATGTTATTTATGGGATTGCTCTCATACGTATCTTGAATGAGTACATGCTAATATTATCATCTTCTTAATTCGTTATATGCTATATATTTAATGTTAGCATTATCCTCATACATTCAACACATTCCCTTGTTGATAAATAATAAAATTGGCTAATTCTGTCGCCATGTATATGTTAATTCATAAACATTAACATAATCTTAATATTTTATTATATAAATGCATGCACCCACCACATTTATGACATCCTTTAGTCATTTTTCTTACCTAAATTCTTATAAGTTTTCACTGTAGAAGTTATAATTTTTTCCTCTAAGTACTCATAGCATGGATTAAATAGGGTGGATGGAGTTTTATTTGAGTGCATTATGTACTTGGACATATGTGCATGACAATAATAAAATCAAGATTTGCTTCATCTATTTTAGCACTTGGACTAACATTATAATTTACTTTCTTACACTTTACTCTTAATGTTTATTTACTTTCCATGTTATTAGTTAAGTATTTTATTATTTACTACTTAAGTAAATATATATGACCATGATCACTTCGAGTAGAACATACTAGAGCTTGGTAATCTTAGTGAAAAATACTTAGTATGCCTATCAATGAATACTTGAAAATCTAATAATGTTAGTACATGTTTAGGATATGTATAGAAAGTTGGAAATGGATGTTCTATGCTTACGCTAGTTTAGATTGCTTTCCCATACTTAGATTAAATAGTTAAATAACTTAATAATATAAATATTATACTAATAATAAATAATCATCATGTATCTCAAACACATGTAACCATACAAAGTAAACTAACACAAGTATGATTAGTGATGAATCATGTTTTGACTGGCTTCGATATCAGAGCCCAAGACTCAATGTCGAATATCCGATATTGTGAGGTATATGTTGGCCTATAAATATAGTGCTTGGGCTCATGATTTTCATAGATTTTTTCATCATTTTTTATCATAGATAGTGAAGCTCTTATAGTTTATTTTCTCCAAAGTTAAAATATTTTCTAAGGGCTTGCAGCAGGAGTTTTAGTATGTATTGATCTTTGTTTGAGCATTGATGTACCTAAGCACAACAATGTGATGGGAATAAAAACAAACCCTTTTGATCATCCTTGTAGCATTGAGAATGGATTAATGTTTTCTTGATGCATTTAACATTCNAAACCCTTTTGATCATCCTTGTAGCATTGAGAATGGATTAATGTTTTCTTGATGCATTTAACATTTGTGCACTTTATTTTCATGCACTTCACTTTAATGCAATTTAATTAAGCAATTAACTTCCAAATGTTAATGAACACAAGCATGACCATATCAAGCATACATGTAGCACTTGGTAATCGAGAAACACTTAATGTTTGGTAGCCCAGCAACACTATACATGTTCAAGATGTATCTAGAAAGTGGGAATGGGTACTTGTGTTAAGCTAGCTAGGGATTAGATGAATTATATCTTAAATTACTCTACCTTTCATTCTTGTTGTAGGTGATTAAACTTGTAAAATAAAAAATGATAAAAATCACATACCTTAGTTGCACTTAACCATATACTTGTACTTCACGAGTGGAATTGAGAAGATAATGAACATTCTCAACACCCATTTCACTTCCTAGTGAATTAGTGCATTGGAGAACTATAGGTCCATAGAATTCAACCAAATCATGTGTGAACGCCTTGGTGATTCGTATGATTGGATGTAGGGTTACCTCGTCACTCATCATTGGTGTCGTTGCTGAGGACCTTTTAGTCATTATGTGCACTATCTAGGAATTAGTGAAAATTATTCAAATTGTTGGAATGAACCTTCAAGTCATGTCACATTTTAAGATTACTACAACAATTTTAAGAAGCATATTGCATTTTTATTTTTCTAACATAAAATGTCTTCTTTTCACAAGAGCGATTCTCCACCCAAGTCTAACGGAGTACATCAGTTGGTGCCTCAACAATACCAAGTGGTATATGCTCATCCTAATGAGTATGTATCAAATTTTACCTTCATCCTACACTAGGATGAATAGCTATGATGGCATGACATGGAGGGCAACATTGTGTTGTCACTCAATCAATCCATTATATAATGCTCCAACAAATGCTTACATGATGGGGTCTTTAGGAACTTCATGTTGGGTATGTTGTGCAAGATAGTGATGCTCAGGATTATCATCTCACTAAGGCACAACATCTCAAGGATCACTAGTTAGAACAATGTTGTGAATCTATGAAAGGAAAAGAATTTAATGATTCCCATTCCTATTGTACCAAAAATATGGTGAAGAATCCTTCTCTAGGGGTTTTCCATTTAGTGAAATTCCTTTCTTTAGCTTTGGTGAAGGAGGTCAAAACTAGCACTTGCAATTCACAATTCACAATCTTGATTCTAGTAAGAATGGATCCAATGACAAGGAAGGATCCAAAAAGGCAAGTGAAGGCAATGATGCAGACAAGAAACAAGATTTTGATTATGAGGTGGTAGTAGGCATCATGATGGTTCTAGCCCTCCTTCCTCTTCACCTTTGTCACCATCCTCTTCCTCTTTTCGCTCTAATCACAACTACAAAGAGCACAACCATGATGGAGGTGACTAATAAGACTAAAATGATCAAAGGGACTGTCAAGCAAGGTACAAACAAGGGCACAAACATTCAAGAGAGACACGATGCCATGAACAAGGGGATAGTAGAGGGCATCGTGGACACCAAAATCAAGGCCTTAATGAGCCTTTCCTTGCTACCTAAAGTATGTTGAACCTCACAAAGGTAGTACAAATTCCAACAAGGCATGTAAAGGATAGTTAGATCAAGAGGCTAGATATGAACAATATCCCTATGTTCGAAGGGGGATATAACTTAGATCCATAGAACCATCTCCAAGCTTTTCAAGATGCATGTGCCTTGCAAAATATAGAGAATGAGTGGCAAAAACTTAAGTTGTTCCCACAGACACTCATTAAAGAAGTAGAAAACTAGTAGCAGTCCTTAGAACCAAAATCTATCAAATGATGGAGTACAATGCTTGAATTATTCAATAACAAATATCAAACATACTCCAGAGTGTCCAACTTGAGAAGGTAGATCCAATGATGGAAACAAGGAACACACAAACCCTTGGATGCCTCCATTAGTCGATACTATTCCTTAATGCACAAATGTCCTAGTCATGGTTATTCTCAACTAGATCAACTTTGCCACATTCTAGACAGGCTTCAATCTGAAACAAGAAGAACCCTTAGCATCTATGCCCAAGGATGACTATTAGAATTAAGCACATGTTAGATTCAAAGATTGATTGAATAGGTAGCTAAAGAAGAAGGTGAATTAAGAAAATGAGAAGATGCAGAAAAGTATAATCGTGATCCTTCCATCTGCAAGAGGGAGGTTCAATTTTTTGATAGTGGGA
This sequence comes from Gnetum montanum, assembly GCA_015680685.1. NCBI lineage: Eukaryota > Viridiplantae > Streptophyta > Gnetopsida > Gnetales > Gnetaceae > Gnetum > Gnetum montanum. The sequence continues at coordinate 2,952 of MNCI01022875.1, read as the reverse complement.
AGAATTATCACATGGTGAGGTGGTTAATAGGAAAGCCTTGTTGCTCCAAAAATTTCAATTCAAAATTGTGGCCAAGGTTGATTAGTTATGGGACTCCATGGATAGCAAATTTCAAGCTATTCTAAAAATTGCTAAAGAGTCCAAAGAATAAGGTAGTGATCATGAATGCAGGAGGTGTAAGGAAGTTGAACATGCTTATTAAAGAGGTAAGGGTAAGATTGTTGCAATAGAAGACGTTGCAAGAAGTGAATGGGATGATGATGGTGGATGTGACATCTACTAGTATGAACATCCTAAGGGATGTTGCCCCATAGTATCACACTTATAGGAGTGTGGGATGTATGCTTTGAATCCATAACTCACACAAAGGTAAACACCCAAACAATTACCTTATCTTCAAGGTAATCCTAGGTAATTCTAGTAGAAAGAATAATATTATCCAAGTGGAACTCCACTACAACCATATAAGCAATATCAATTGTGGTAGCAACCACAATCATGGGCACTAGCACCACCAAGGTAACAATACTGTTATCAACAACATGATCCATATGGGTATTATGTTCAACAACACCTATTTCCATGTGACTCCTCTATCACTTTTCTACATTCCAATATCACTACCGCCCTTCTAATTATTACCAAAGTCATTCTCCACATGCAAAAAGGGATACCACCTTTTACCCTTATCCTTCTTCTATTCTTGTACATCTCCCTCCTCCTTCAACACAGCTACCACGTACTCCACTTATGTAAGGTGAACTCTCAGCTCAACTATAATAAGGTAATGCTACCAAAGCTATTAATCTATAATTTGTTCATCAACCAAGTTGTTTGGATACTCGATCAAAGAAAAGACCTTTCTTCTAACCACGTAGTCCACCTAAGCCCTCAACTACACCTATAATTGACAACCTTTTTCCTCCATCTTGCTTTGTATGAAATTTCTTTAAGCCTCCTTCAAACCAAACATTGCCTAGGATCCATACTATGATGCTTACTCATGCCATATCTAATTGGCTCCATGCTAGAAACCTTCCCAGGAAGTTAGCAAATCCTGGAAGTCCTCTAATTTATTTGCATATTGCTAGGAATGAAACATATAAGGCTCTTCTTAGTTTTGATTTCAGTGTCAACCTGATCTCTCATGAGATGTATACTACATGGAACCTACCTCCTCTCAAGAAGAGTAATATCATATTAGAATTGATAGACCAATCCATGACTATCCCATTAGGACTAGTAGAAGACATTGTGATCACTGTCTATGGGTGGTCTTATCTTACTGATTTCCTAGTGATCAAAGTGAAGAACTACAAAGGGAACTTTCCAATCATCATGGGAAAGGCATGGCTAAGCACCATTGATGCTAGAATGGGCATTAAAGATCTTTCCCTAGAAATATCCAAAGAAAATGCATTCAGAAAGATTGAGAAGAAGTGAGTTCTATGCATCACGTACAACAATACAGAGTGCAATTATGTGCAGAAAATCTAGGCAATGAAACAAGCATCCATCTTCACATGCAAGAAGTGTGCACCAGAAGTAGAAATTCAAAGGAGTCTATATGTAGTAGCCACAAAACAAGAGGGCATCCAGTGGCTAACCATTAATTCTGCGAGTAGCACACTTTGCATGGAACCAACTAAGAGCCTAACATACACATGTGTCATAGGCATAAATGAACTAGAGCAAGTTCAACACTAACTCTTTGATGATGCAAATGATGATACCTATTGGGAAGAGTTAAAAATTCTTGAAAATTTCAAGAGCGAGCCCCTTGAACTAAAAAATCGACTGACCAACATGGAATATGTGTTCTTAAAAAATTGAAAAGCTAGTCATAATCAATGTTAATATTTCTCCAAAATAGAAAAAGATGTTGTTGAATATGGATGAAAATTGTTCAGCAACCTGTTGGCACATTTGGCCATTTCATGAAGCAGATTAAATAGTTGAGATTCTTTTATGAAGAAATAGCTAAATTTACAGCTTTAGAAGAGGAGAATAAGTGAACAAAAGGCATTTTCATATTTAAAAAATACTGGAGCAAGCTCACACAGCCATGTTGATAAGTACAGAATCATCAATGTGTTGTTCTACTGAGGTTTACAAATGAATANAAAAAAAAATAATAAGAGTATAAACCAAAATTTGCAATAACTAGAAGCCAGAGAAAGCCTCCAAAAAGGCACTGTGTAAAAAAAACACAGAAACAGAGAATGCAATGGGTCAATGAGCAGGGGTATGTGGCACCGTCAGTGCAGAAAACTGTCACTAAAATTCATATACATTTTGCCAAACACTTCCTGCACAAACTTCGTTTTTTTTTACTCAACAAGATTGATCTAAGGATGAGATCGTTGGTAGTGAATCTGAAGAAAACAGAGCACCAACTCGAATAGCGCAGAGCGGCAGCAAGATCCTCTCTGAAGACAAGCAAAACTGAAACCCTCACTCAGGCCTTCCGCAACGTCATCGGCGCAGTATTCCCGGCAGCGGTTCAAGAGCAACGACGGCGAGAACGACGACGGCGCCAGCAATGACGCAGAGCAAAACAGAAAAAATCCTCAATGAAATGCCGCGTGTTTTGAAACAGCAAAGAAGAAAACCCTCCAATGAAACCATTGGCTACGGCAGAACCTACTCTCACGGTGGCTGTTCACATCTGTGTCTATTTCCATGGGTTGCGGGCAGAGGAGGAAACGAACCAGTTTTTCCGTCGTTCTTGAAACCGTTGCTTATTATTTGAACTGCAGGAATAAATCAATAACAATAAGGTGCAGAGTGCAGAGGGGATAAAGGTGGAATCGGCCCTGGAACATTGGGAGCGCCACGAATTAAAAACGCATTCGGTTAAATATACATATACATATAAATATACATATACTTACATATCCTCAAGTACATGGTCACTATCTATATCATTACAAGAAAAATAAAATATTTTTA
>MNCI01022850.1:902395-930483 GCA_015680685.1 Gnetum montanum | reverse complement strand
GTGTGTTCATCCCTATAGCTGGTACATGGCATAGGTTTGTTTGTCCCTATTGCTAGTCCTTCGAAAGGCTAGTGGTTTTGGGTCATAGGTTGATGGACCCTAGCACTGGTTGGATAAATAAAAGACCTACAGGCAATGGTTCTTATGAGTACTCATGGAAATATTTCACATGCTACACTAATTGTGGATATGCTAGTGACCACATGTGCTATGTATATGATAGTATTAGTTTATGAGTCATATCGTTGATAACATATATTATGATTGGATTATGATTGTGTGAGTCATGGATTATTTAACAGTATAGTGTAGGTATGATGGCATGGGCATGATAGTGGAAAGGCATGTGATGTGATGTAACAAATAGATGATAGATTATGTCAAACCATGGCTTTATCCATGATTGTATGATATTCATCTATCCTCTTCAATAGTGTTATGTGAAATATGGTGTGTGTGTGTCCATATGTTACTTTTAGCATGCACAAAACTAACATTTGATGCAGGTTATTTTGTACTCCACTCCTCTCCTCTAGTGCAACACTTGTTGATCCTCTAATAGGGCAAGTGTAAGTGCTTCTCACTCAGTTGTGTATTGACTTTATTTAATTATACGTGGAAGGCATAGGAGTCTAGATGAGCATGGAGAGGTACAGTAGAGGAGGGGAAAATCTTTCATGCTTGGTTAATGTATATTTCCATGTACAGTAGTATGGTTCGAAATAATTATAATATAGGTATACTATAAGACATATAACATAGTATTGCCCATCAAAATTGAACCTATGATAGCTTTCAAATCAAGTTTTACCACTAGACTAATACCACATTGTATGTATTGACTGTAAGAGTTACCATCATTATTTGTATGAAGAAAAACATCAATATGAATATATGATATGTATCTGAATGCAGTAGATGTTCAACCTTAAAACTTAAATTAATAATAAGCAAAATATTTATTGTACATTACATGGTTAGCATTGAGTAGAAAATACCAAAAATAATATAAAAATAAAATCTTTCCAATTAATAGAATGAAAGGCCTCCCTCTTAACAACATTTACATCACTTCCAACATCCATGCTTGAACTTAAAATAGCAAAAAGATTCAAGGTAGTAGTAAAAATCTTTGGCAAAATACTAACTTTTGTAGAATGATTCAATAAAAAATGATGATATATATTGTCTATCATGATTCGCCTTACATTGAGAATCTTTACCATTATCTATAACATTAGTTCTAATCTTTGAGCTAACATTATTCTTGTCAAATAAGGAAAAATGTTCCTTATGAGGTATTCATCTAGACCAATCAATACTTCCTATAGTATAAGTAAAAATATTCATAGAAGCTTCTATTTTCTCTAGTTTCTTTATTATCATTTTTTTTATATATCTTTAGCTTCAATTAGTTTTTTCTTGTATACCATCAACCTCAACACATTTTTTTCTTGAGAAAATAGATATGTTAATTTACACCTTGATTAAGTATGATAATAAAGCAACAATAAGCAGTAGAAATAGGAAATCAATTATGAAATTGGAAGAAATGCATCAAGAATATAAGAAATTATCTTGGGGAAAGCATATGAAAACCCTAATAATGGCTTTAGCTCCTAGCAAGCCTTAGAAATGCAAGTCTTCTTTCTTTGAGACTTACAACCTACTTTCACAAGAGGAAGAGACTATAACTTGAATTATGCATCATAGATCCTTTGATTTATTAAAGATGTGGTGATGCCAATACCACCCAAGCATCCACCTATATAATGGTCATAATGTTATGCTTTGGATAAAAGCCAAATTATGGAATTATAATCTAGAATTGATCAAGGCTAAATTGGGTGTAACTGGTTATATATTCTTTTGATATATTACATACTTTGAATTTTATTATTTTCAACCAATATGCTAAGAATAATTTTCCAACATGGAAACTAGTACAAAATGAAGGTGTTTTAAACTTAAAATTAGCAACACACCTCACAATTCTCCCACTTGTTTATTTCAAGGCATTACAACTAGGAGCAACCATTATATTTTATAATTTACCAATCCAAGTTCTTATCTACATTAGTTGAACTTGTCCACAAAAATTGCCTTGGTCAATATATCCACTAGATTTTCTAATGTAGGAACCTTTTCCAAAGAAAGCCTTCCTTTTTTAATTTGATATCAAATGAAATAGTAATTATCACAGTGTGTTTTTTCCTTCCATAGAACTTAGGATTCTTTGATAGGAAAATTGCACTTTGATTATTGTAAGAGATGTTTACTTTCTTTTGCTCTTACCCAAAGTCTTTAATTAGTTGTTGTGAACAAACTACTTCTTTCCTTGCTTAAGAAGTTGCTACATACTCTGCCTCTATTATTGATAATGCAACACAACTTTATCTCTTACTAATCTAGCTAACTGCACCTATGTTTATTTTAAAAACATATCCACTTGGGGATTTTTGGTGATCTAGGTCACCTCCCCAATCTACATCCACAAAGCCATGCAATCCAAATGAACCTTTCTCATAAAAAATGGTAAAATTAACAATACCTTGAAGATACCTAAGAATTTTTTTAATAACCATTCAATGTTCCTTACTAGTATTCAACATAAATTTGCTTACAAATCCCATTTCATATGCCATATATTCATGATGAAGTTTTCTTTCCATGCATAAAAGACTTTAGCTTTATTAGCCATTATAACACCATTTAGCTAGTATAGTCACCCACTTCCTTCTCTATATCTAATAGCTATGATGAATTTTCCAAATAATACAAATAAGTGAAAATCATCAAAATAAAAAATAGATAATAAGTTTTTGATGAGTTCAGAAACATGATATAACTTGGGAATTATAATAATTCTATCATTATAGGATAACTTTACAATAGCCCTTAATTGTACATGTTTCATCCTTTCCAAGAAAAATAGGAGTAGACATGGCTTCATGGTATTTAGAAAATAATTTTCTTCTAGGTGTAAAGCTATATAAAGCACCTAACTCAATATACCAGTAATTATAATTGAAGTTACCTCTAGTTGTGACTACACATAAGTCTAGTATTTCTTCATTAGCATCTTTCTTAGAAGAACTAGATTTGACATCTTTCTCATTTTTCTTCAAAAATTTGCAATCCTTCTTCAAGTGGTCATGCTTCCCATGGTTCCAACACTTTTATGTTCTATTGGAAGCATCATTAGCAACTTTCTTGAATATATAATTATTCTTACTAAAGGATTTATGTGATTGTTATTTTCCCAGTGCTTTAATTACCAATGCTTTAGTAGGTGTAGGCTTACAGCACTTTCTTCGAAGTTCTTCATTTATCAGCCATGCTACAACTTCATCAAATTTTAAAGATGTACTTGTATTGGTAATATTTTAAATAATATTTTCCTAGAAATTAGGAAGTGATTGTAATGAAGTAATACATTCATCTTCTTCATCCATCATACTACCAATTAATTATAATTGTCATATAATAGTATAAAAATTAGTAAGATGAGATGTAATAGTATTATTTTTAGATATCTTTAACAACAATAACTACCTTTTAAGATGCAATTTATTTAAGTAAGAACTAGATGATATATCTTACCCGTAGCATCTCATAATCCCTTTGTAGTATTTTCATCTTGTAAATTTATAAGCATAGTATTAAAAATATCTTTAGAAATTATTCCCAAAGCTATATGATCTAACTAATTCTAATCTTCAGCTTTCATGCTCTTTGGTTTAATTCTAGTGCATACATCTTGTTTCTTTTCAACTAACAAATCTTCCCTCTTAAGCTTTTTACATCCTAAGCTTCCAAATATTATAATTACTACCATTGAACTTTTCTATTTCTTCAATGTAATTAGCACCACTTGTCATCTTAATGCACTTAATGAGATAAGAGCCCTGATAATTAATACTAGATTGTTAATTTACACGTTGATTAAGCAAGATAATAAAGCAAAAAGAAGTAGAAGAAATATAAATTCAATTATGGAATTAAAAGAAATGCATTAATAACATAAGAAATTGATGAGTGGTGAGGTACCCCTACACTCAACCATATGAATATGAGTGTTTCATGCATCATCTATTTGAACTTCGCAGATGGGCTAGTTATGGTATCTAGATAGTTACTCATTGATCGCAATTCATTGTCTTCCCACTTGGACTAGTATTTGCTTTGTCACATATGGTTTAGTCCAGAGTGAGGTGTATGATGTGGTTTCTAACCTAGTGCTACTCCTAGAGGCAATGGAAAATAACTTTAATTAAGCTAGGAGGAAAAGGGAGAGAGAATCTAAGCTAGCCTAAGTGCAATGAGCATTAGTCCCTTAATCATCCATACACATCTTAAACCTTGTGCATGACTACTACTAGGATCACCAAGCGCATAGCCTAGGTACACTACTAGGATACCAAGTAGTCACACTTGAATGCTAATGATTAAGTCATACTTATTCCATGTTTAAGGAGTTTAGGGTGAAGAGATATTAACTATGAAAGCAATAAATAATAATAAAAATTAAATGATTAAACTAAGTAAATGCTGCAATGATGAAGTAATCTCGATCTTTATTTCTGGTCATGTGTGTGTCCAAGTACGTCACACTTGAATAAAGGTGTCATACAATTACAATCATCACACTACGAGCATGCACTTGGAGAAAAGAGTTGAGAGGAAAAAATGACAAAAAGACTCTACTCTAATACTAAAACTAACTATTGACTTTCTTGTGCATCCCATTGTGTATTTATAGGCTCACATAGGAACCCCAATATCACGTATACAATATCGCTAGCCAGGTCGTGATATCCCATACCCAATATCACGTACGCGATATCGGGGGTCCGATATCGAGACTTATCAAATATCAGGGGTCTAATATCAGCACCTGGTTAACAAGGGTCTAATACCAGCACCTGATGAACCACAATTCATCATACCCCCATGACTGAATAACAACTTGTTCTTGAGTTAAAAAAAATGAGAACGAGTCCAATTGGTTACACAGTGGATAGGTATGGGATTATTAACTAACTAGAAATTATTTATGCCGTAGTGTGGGATTGAACAAAAAAAATTGGGACACAGACACAAAATTACAAAACTTTGTTGGAACTCATGTGGTTCTAGATGGCAGTGGTTCCTCCATGGGTGCTTTTCCTTTATCTTGCATGCTAGGCTACTAAGATTGATACCATTGAAGAAGCACCTAACATTTCTCTTCTTCTATCCAAGGATTATGAGCCATCCATGTTGATGTTCCAATGTTTAATGGAGTCAACACTTCCCATGGACATAGCAGCTGCGAAAACGATTGGCCTTGACATGCTATGCCATAAATAGCCAGTGTTCGTCTTCATACGCTTGGGCCCTGACCTCTCCACCTTTTGCTTAGCTAGATCATGTAGTAACAGGAGTTCCCTAATGGATGTTGAATGATTGTGCCTCCTACTTTGCATGCTTTGCATAAGGTCCTTAGCCTCTGCCTCCTCCTAGATGTTCAGTTGAACCTTGAGAAGGTCCTCCTTGTTGTCCTCTTTTAGGACCCATCTATAATCAAACAAAGATCAATTATTAGTAAGGTTATTGATAGAAGTTCAATTATTTCATACCTTACTCATTGCCTTTAATAAATTTTGAATTCTTTACTTAGTGTGATTTTAGAGTTAGAAATTTTTCAAGGAAGTTGCCCTAAAAGTTTAATGTCAAACCTGATTTGTTTAGGTGACACATAAAAGGACAGGGAATGGTTTTGAGGAATGTTTGATAAAATGATGACAAAGGAAAGAATAGATTTGGCAATGAAGTACTTGGAGGGTATAAAATGATGTGGTGGTGTGCAACAAGTACAAATTACAAAAGTCACGCAAGTGGGTCCTCCCCAAAGTAGGTTCCAACCTATAATGCCCTTGCGTAACCACACCTTAAAATGTTCGTAGGCACTAGAAGGGTTAAATGTAATCCACACCCGTTCCACAAAACACACACATGTAGATACCACTGTAATGAGGTTTGAATTCAATGCTACACAAGACACAAGTCATAAATACATGAACAGTGAGATGAGGTGAATTGTAGAAGGGATTGCAAAGATTAGGACATGAGGTAGCTAACCTAGGGCACAATGAATCTTGAGTGTAGGGCATGATTAATGTGTCATTAGCCCATTGCTCCAAAATCAAGACTAAGTCCATCCTCCGATCAATGACATCACATTGCTTCATTCAATGATGGACAACCATAAGAGCATCATGACAGTAAGGCGTATGATCACTTGGAGTTTTGTTCAACGGAGGAGTGATTTTTGCTTTATGACACACATGTTTTTTTTTTTCAATGCTTAATCCAAAGAATCTTCCTACCTTCAGGCATGGATGCATGTCTTTCTAGTGGAACCACCTAGAATAGCATTGAGTTTTCTTGATTCAGTGCCTTTCGATTACTCTTACTCCCATTTTTCATTAGATCTACAAGGATCTTAGTACAACCAAGCTGCATGATAAGTCTTACAGATGTCACCACAGAGAATCCACAAGTCCCCTTGATGTCACACCCTAGCCATTCCTGCTTAGTCCATCCTTCTTCACTTTGGGTATAATAAACACAAGGTTACTTTAATTTTTAATGATTAGGAATATCATTCTACCCAGGGTAGAACCTCTTATTAATGGAATGGGTAGGTGGATGTTATAGGCTCATTGTTCAAGTAACTAGTCACTTGAGACTTGATAGCGGAGAACAACACCTCAACCAATGAGTCACATGAGTGTTTTATTCATAGATGAGATTACTCATAAAAAGACAAAAAGATAAAACAATAAATTGAAATATGAAAACCTAGAAAACCAAAAAATGTAAAATTAAAGAAAATAAAAAAATTTATTAATTCTACTGTTGTTAGAATGGGGGATACCCCCCATGATGAGACGTGATTTGCACTAGGCCGCGATATCGCGTACGTGATATCGCGTCTTCTCCTGCGATATCGCGTAAACGATATCACGTCTCGCCGCCATTTCTATAAATAAGAGGCGGCACTCCCTTCATTTCCCAATCCTGGCTAGTGTAGCGAAGCTCTGGCAGATTGATCACTCCAGAGTTAGAATTTTTCCCCATGTGCCCGCAGTAGGAGTCCTAGAGTGAACGGCTCTTTATTCGAGCAGCTTGTAACCTGAACCCAAGTTGTGTATGGCAATAAAGATGAACTTTTTTGGATAAACCTTGTAGCACGTGGTTTCATTTATTGCTTTATTTCCTGCTTTCCTAGTGCGTCCAAGTACGACTTGATTACGAGCGTCTACGAACGTGTACGGCTAGTCAAGGAATCGGCTGCTTGTCACACGTAGGCTAAATAGGTGCCTCAGTACGACCACTTCGAGCACTTGCGTTACGTGCGGCGATCCCAATAACGATTAGCGTTTGGTAAGCTGTAGTTGCATAGTTCAGGGTGTGTCCGGCAAGTGGGAACGGATGCTGACACTAGTTAATTTAGACTTAGATCTTAGTTAGAGTTAGCTTAGTTTCTCAACCCTTTCTCCTGGTAGCATAGAAGATAATCCGAAAATACCAAAAAAATCACATACCTTAGACTTGCTTAACCATACACCGTGACACATACAAGCAAGCCTGGGAAGACAACGAACGATTAACCCTAAGTGTTTCTTGTGGCGTTATGGCATTTGGTCTGCGGAGTTCGACCGAATCGCGCGTGTACGCTCATATTCGTATGGTGGAGTGTAGGGGTACCTCGCCACTCATCACCCCATAACTAAATGGTTGAGCATGACTGGAATTAATAAATGGAAGGTTGGGATCCTTGCATGTTGGAAATATTGGGACCTGGTCATACTTAACCCATTGGGGTTCACACACTTGATTAGAGTTGACATAATGGGACAAGTTATAAGATGTGGTTAATTCATAAGGATTTGACCCACTATGGTACTTGTGATCATAACATGGTATGCAAGGATCAACATGTCTCCCCATGTGGCTATATTCATCGGGCCCCATGGTTGTTCAAGTATTGAGTGGTGGCCCTGATAAGGTAACATGAGGCATTCAGTTTGAAGAGGAAGATGCACCATAGTGTTGGACCTGTGCTAAGTTGGCGAATGCAATGGTTTATGAACTGTGGTGTCCCTTTCTATAATCGTGTCTAAAGAAGGGCTGCCTTCAATGTTGTAAAGGGTTCCCACTGTTGTTGATAGTAGAAGCACAAGTAACATTCGTGGGTTGATGTTGTGGTGCAAATCCTCGAGTACCATTGGTGTAGAATGAGGTGAACGATGAGAATGTTGAAATTGAGGAGAAGTGTAAGGTACCCAAGGTGGTGGTCTTGTTGGTGAGGATACGAGTTGATAGAATTAAGGAGAATAATAATAATGTGGTGAGATAGAGGATGTTAACCTAGTTGGGGAAATAGGATGTTGAACTTGATAAGCACTTAGGTTCGGATGGTATGAAGGGTGTAACCAGTTTGGGGATGGCCTCCCCCACGATTGGGATTGTTTCCACTGTGATTGAACACAGTATTTCTGCACAAACTTTGGATGTAACATTGTTCCCCAATGCTCATGTAAATGTGACAAGATTAAGCATTGGCCCTTGAGGTGATCATACAGGAAAATGTTACATTGATACGTATGATTGGCAGTTAAGTTCTTATTCTCTTCTACCCTTTTTTCTAATTGTTGCGTGGTGTCTTATTCTATTTCTTGATTTGGCATAGTTGTGCCTCTACTATTATTAGCATATTCTCCATATTTTCCATGCACCCACTTCACCATCTTATTAATTTTTGCTATGATTTCATCTAGTGATTATTGCATTGGCAAAGGTAGAAATGGTTGCACTTCCTCGAGGTGAGTTGATTTCTCCTCTTTATGGTTATGGACCTTTGCTAATTCGAGATTTTGGTCTCGTTGAGAGCTTTCAACATTCTCCCATTTAGCCATTTCTCCTTCTTCTTTTGCTACCTTCTTAATAAGCTCCTGGAGTTGATGGGTTTGTAGCTCATATAGTTGACCTCAAGCATAGATCCCTAGGGTTTCCCTTGTTTCATTATGAAGCCCATCTAGGATATGGTACATTAGCCTCTCCTCAGAGAACTCATGGCCTAGGTAGTTATTTAATAATGCATAATATCTTTCTAAGGCCATGTCCATGGGTTCATGTTGTGCTTGTTTCCACTCTTGGATTTTTTTCCTCAAGGGTGACACTCTTGCATAAGTTTGATATCTTTCATTGAAGATTTCTACCATTCTTGGCCAATGTCAAATTGACTTTGGTTTTAGGGACATATACCATACTTTTGCATGGCCAATGAGTGTCATAGGAAAGAGCTTAATTTTTTTCCATTCATTATCTATGTTGTTCCATGCATAGGCATCATAGAAGGCTCATAAATGTTGTTTCGGATCTAATTCATAGCCTCTTGAGAACTTGGGAAATTTGTTTAAGTCAAGCTTTGGTAGATGACTTTCCTTGCGATGCCTGTAGGATATTCGAATAGCATCTTGTATTTGTGTTAGGCTTGTAGTGGCTAGCAGGGGTTCATCGTCACTAAGTGGGTTGTGAGTTTGTATGTCGGAATGATGTTGTCCTTGTTCATGTTGGCATTCTCGATTTTCTTTGTGAGCTCGATTTTTAGTTATACGTCAATCCCTTGAAAGATCATCATCTATGTTACAATATGACATTAAAGGAGTAGAGGAAGAGAGGGAACTATAAAACTCATTATGACTTTTGTAAGTCTTCCAATCATCCCCAAGTAAGTTCTTGTTAGTTATTGAGAAGGTCCTAGGCCTTTCAGGCCTCCTCATTCTATGGGATGTCTCCTCCTTACTATAGGTGTCAGAGTTGGATGACGAAAGTCTTTGAGTATCGTTGGGGTGTTCATGAACGTAGGGGACTCCTGCATAAGGTTGAGTACTCCAAACTTTATCTTCATCATCATACAATTTTTTGGTTCTCCAATGAATTGCCATATGCGTTGTTGCATTGTCAAAGTCTTGTGAGAAAGACATTATTTTGAACCATGTGCGACTTAATTAAAATTAATTTCTTTTCTAAAAGATATTTTTTTCATGCTGTATTACAGCGATCTTGTGTGATATAACTAATCTAAATAACTAGCACCGTCCTTGGCAATGGCACCAATGATGAGTGGTGAGGTACCCCTACACTCAACCATACGAATACGAGCGTTTCATGCATGATTCGATCAAACTCCACAGACAGGCTAGTTGTGGTATCTAGATAGTTACTCATTGATCGCAGTTCGTTGTCTTCCAACCTAGACTAGTATTTGCTTTGTCATATATGGTTTAGTCTAGATTGAGGTGTATGATGTGGTTTCTAGCCTAGTGCTACTCTTGGAGGCAATGGAAAATAACTTTAATTCAGCTAGGAGGAAAAGGGGGAGAGAATCTAAGCTAGCCTAAGTGCGATGAGCATCCGTCCCTTAATCATCTGTACACATCTTGGACCTCGTGCATGACTACTACTGGGATTACCAAGTGCATGGCCTAAGTACGCTATTGGGATACCAAGTAGTCACACTTGAATGCTCGTGATTAAGTCATACTCATTTCGCATTTAAGGAGTTTACGATGAAGAGATATTAACTACAAAAGAAATAAATAACATTAACAATTAAATGATTAAAGTAAGTGAATGCTACAACTATGAAGTAATCTCGATCTTTATTTTCGGTCATGTGCATGTCCAAGTACGTCACACTCGAATAAAGGTGTCGTACAATTACAATCATCACACTGCGGGCATGCATTGGGAGAAAAGAGTTGAGAGGAAAAAATGACAAAAAGACTCTACTCTAACACTAAACTGACTATTGACTTTCTCATGCATCCCATTGTGCATTTATAGGCTCACACAAGAACTGTGATATTGCGTATATGATATCGCTAGCTAGGCCATGATATCATGTACCCAATAATAGTCGTTCGATAATAGGGGTCCGATATTAGCACTTGGTTAACAAGGGGGCCAATATCAGCACCTGGTTAACAAGGGTCTGATACCAGCACCTGACAAACCACGATTCATCAAAAATTATCCTAGGAAAATGATATGGAAACCCCAGCAATGACTCTAACTCCTAGAAAGCCTTAGAAATCCAAGTATTCTTCCTTTGAAACTTACAACAAGCTTAGATCAAGCTTTTATAAGAGGAAGAGATTGCAACTTGAATTATGCCTCACACATCCTTTGATTTGTTGAAGATGTGATGATGCTAAGACCACTCGAAGCATCCACTTATATAGTGATCATAATGTCATGCTTTGGGTAAAAGCCAAATTATGGAGTTATAATCCATAATCAACCATGGTCAAATTGGGTGTTAATAGTTATATATTCTTTTGACATATTACATACTTTGGCTTTTGTTATTCTTAGATAACTTGGCAACCATTACAAAATGAAGGTGTTACACACTTCACAATATAAACATTAAACACAATGTCCTTTACAATGAAAAAAGTTACAAGAATCTGAAAAAATATAATATGTACTTTATTTAATGTAAGTCCTTCCACTAGCTCGCAATACCAATCCTTTTTTATGATTAGGAAGATTGATTTTAACAAAAAAATGTCTACGAAAATCAAATGATGTGGCAATGAATTTTATATGTTTAATGAGATTTTTAAGAGTAACAATTTTGTGTTCAATTCTCTAATAAAATAATAGAATATTAAATAGCTCAATAAAACATGAAACTTTCAAATATTCTGAATATTGGATATCAAAATTTGGCATCTATTTATGAATGATTAACATTGCATGCTTATGTATAAATGATACTATATCTAGGGCACACTTCATCATCAAAGTTATATTTTCACAAAAAATGATGATAATATATAGCATGAATAACTTCAATGTTATGTTTTCATATCACATTATTTAATTGCAAAGTAAAACTTCAATCATGAGGTAGGTAATCCTAAATTTAAATGAACACATATCATGATGTAAAATTAGTAACCAATGACTCATATGCATTATCAAAAAGAAAAAAAAATCAAATGTCTTGTACAAGAAAACCTTAGAGATCTTATTATCAATGTATACTATATATCTTGCATAACTTTATGCTCATAGGTTTTGGGCTTGAAGCCTAGTACCGGCACCCCCTTCACCCTTGCTATGTAATTTTTATGTTGCTAGAATAGGCATGTCATAGGCACACCTAATCTTTCCCTCAAAATAACGCAGACTATATATCTCAATATAAGATTTAATTAATGACTTATAAGATGAAAGGCATAAGCCATAACAAACAAATAATAAATGTTACCTTCATTAAAAAGGCATACTCGATTACAATATTTAAAAATAATAAACTTAAAAAAATGGTTGTCAAAACCCAAAAAAAATTTCAACTATATGTACTTATGTCCAAAGTTATATCAGAAATCATACCCCCAACATATTAAGTAAAACATAAAGGTACCTTAAGTGTGACTATAACTGGCAACTTCTTGCCTACATATTAGCATGTATTTGTTAAAAGTATGATATTATTTCGTACAAAGTTTTAGTTTCGATGAATTTTAGAGATATGATATAGATAGCAATATGGCTAGGTAGTAAGCAATGTTTTGAATTTGAAATATATTAAGCAAATAAGTGAAGCCTCTGCAAAATTATGTGAGATAAATCAAAGTAGCAAAATTTTGTAATGACCAAAATAATTTCTATTGTGAAAATAAGTCAAAGAAATATACTTGAAAATAGATTAATTTAGCCCCATTAGTATCCTCAAATTCTATTAAAGGAAACGTGAAAAGTGCATTTTTGTTGATGCAGCAATATGAAAACATTGCAAAAAAAAAAAAAAACCTTAGAAAACTCAAATTTTGAACCAAAAAAATGACAACAATATTAACTTGTCTTTTCCAGAAGATTTTTTGAGCCATGTTTTGTAAATTTTGCATCATGCTAAATTTCTTTAAATTCATGGTTATTTATTAAAATCTTATGCACATAAACTTAATTTTTCCATCTTTATCACATTACTATTTCATGCAACTTTGCTAATGTCAATCACAAGCCCAAATATGAGAGGAGGAGGGTTGGTGTTAGGTTGATAGCTAGTTGTAAAACCATGTCAAATCTTTATGTATAATTTATTTTTTAGATTAAACAAATGCTAGGGCATTTCCAAAATGCAATGCCCAACAATCATAGGGCTTGATTATTGTGGAAAATGACTAAATACTTACTAAGATGTCCTCCAAAAAGACACACAAGATCATTGTTGAAGTTGTGGAAACTAGATAAGGGTTCCTACATTAAGGATGGGTATAGGTGAGAAGCAAGTCTAGTAGTAGAAATTTCAAATGACAACCTAGAACATTAGCACTTTCAATAAAAAAAAAACACTAATTTATCAACGCCATGAAAATATGAAGAATCAGCATTATCTACCTCCAAGAAACAAAATGAAAAGGAGATCTTGGCATTTAGGTGAGGATTAGAAACTTTTCCACTCAAAAAAAAAGAAAAAAAAAAGAAAATCACAAAAATGGAGTGGTCATTATCAATGTTCAATTTGTCAAAGATAAAGTGGTATAAGTATACCATTATGGCCATTAAATTATGGGCATTAAACTTATGCTTGGAAATGAGATCCTCAATATTATTAGTGTATATGCTCTACAAATTGGCCTAGAAAACTCCACCAAGCAAGATTTTTGGGATTCTATAAACCTAAAGCTTTAGGAAATTCCCCAACAAGAAAGCATATTTATTTTAAGGGATTTTAATGGTCATGTTCAATCTATGAAAATGGGATATAGTAAGATTCATGGGGGATATGGATTTGAAGAGCATAATGATATGGTAGATTCGCTACTACAATTTGCAAGTATCAAGATAGAGCATCTAAATACATATAAGAGTTGTATGGATAAAAGTTAAATTAATTATTTCTTGCTACACAAAGGAGACTAGGCCATGTGTAAAGACTACAAGGTTCTAACTTGAGAGTATTTTGTAAATTAGCATCAATTAAGGATCATGAACTTAGCTATACAAAGCTTTAAAGGTAACATGAGAGAAGGGAATAAATGCATAAAATAGTAGAATTTGAAGGAAGACAACATCACCTTATTCAAAAAACAATTGCTTCAACAAGGCACTTTAGAATTGGGATTACTCTACAAATTTAATTTGGGATCAAATGAAAACTTGCATTTAAAAATTTGGAAAAAACATTGAAAAAAAATACATTCTAGAATACATGGTGGTGGAGTGATGAACTGCAACATGCTATCCCAAAAAAAATGATGCTTTAAGGAATGGTAGTAGAGTGAAAAACAAAAAAGTATGATGATGTACAAAAAACAAAAAGGAAAAAATATTAGTAGCAAAACATAATGCCTTGATAACTTTTATAAGAAATTTAGAATAAAGGAAGGAGAACAATTTAGTTATAAATAAATTGGTGAAAATAAGAAATAAGAAATATAAGGACATTTATCACATTAAATGCATCAACGAGGCATATGAAAGAATTTAGGTAAAAGACAATGAAATTTTAGATACATGAAAAAATTATTTTCAAGAATTATTAAGTGAAGAATTTCTAATAAAAAATATCTAAGAAAAAGAACTAAATTTTAGGTTAGTTAATGAATTTTCCTTCTCTAACTTAAAGATAGTCTTATCATCATCATCGTCATCCTAGCCTTGTCTTAACAAAATGGGGTTAACTACATGAGTTATTATTCATCATTTGCCTCTATAAGAACTCATTTATGAGCTTTGGCATGGTTGTACTACTGACTATCAGCCTGACACTAACCCTCCTCCTTTGTATCTAAGCTTAGGACTAATGTTGGTAGAGTTATGAAAATAGTCTTATCAAAGATGAAAAATGGAAGAGCTATTAGATCATATAACATTTCTAGAAAAGCTTGGAAAGCATGAGGAGATAAAGAAGTTTCAATACTAACACAATTATTTAATAAAATTTTGAAGGATGGAGAATTATCCAACAATTAGATAAAAAGTATTATTATTCCGATGTACTAAAATAAAGGAGACACAAAAAATTGTACAAACTATAGAGGAATTAAGCTAATGAGCCATACTATAAAGATTTTGAAGAGAGTCATTGTGTAACATCTCAAACTTGAATCAGCAAAATCAAAAAATCAAATTTGATTTATGCCAAGAAAATCTACTATATAAACTATTTTCTTAATATGAAAATTGATAAAGAAATTTAGAAAAGATAGAAAAAAGCTTCATATGATCTTCGTTGACTTGGAAAAAGCATATGACAGAGTGCCTAGTGATATTATGTGGTGGGCCTTGCCAAGGAAAAACATCCTTGGTAAATATATTAGATGGATTAAGGCATGTATAAAGGAAGAACCATTAATATTAGAACATCTTGTCAAACAACACTTGATTTTCTAATCATAATATGTCTACATCAAGGATTTATACTTAGCCCATACTTGTTTACCATTACTATGGATGAATTAATAAAGGAACTACAAGATGAAATCCCTTACTGTATGCTTTTTATAAATAACATTAGTATTGGATGATACAACTCCAAGGAATATTACCTTTAAGATGAAGAAGTAGATATATGCTCTAGAATCAAAAAGCTTAAAAATTAGCAAAAGTAAGACAAAATATATGGAATGTAGTTTCAATAACATAACTAGTGATGAAATAAAAGTAAAAATTCAAATCCAAAAAGCCCCTCAATGTACATAGTTTTGCTACATAGGATCAATATGCCAATCAAATGGTGAAACTGATAAAGATATAATAAAACGAATTAAGCCACAATGGTTGAAATGAAGGCAAGCTAGTCCTATTCTATGTGATTCAAAACATAACAATAACATTAAAGAGAAAGTTTTGCAAGATAGCAATTAGGCCTACTATCTTATATAATGCTTAATGTTAGACAATACAAAGAAGGCAGGAACAATAAATCAGTGTGGTAGAAATGACAATGCTTAAATGGATGTTGAATATTACCATAAGCGATAAACTACACAACATAAGCATTAGATGAAGACTTAGAGTGGCTTCTATTTCAGATAAGTTACAAGAATGGTAGCTTAAAAGGTTTGGACATGTGCAAAGAAGATCAAACAATGAAACTATATAATAACATTACTACATAACTATTCTAGGAAAGCCACTAAAAGAAAGACTAAAAAACATATGGAAAAAACAATTGAATAAGAAGTTGTAAATAAATAATGATCTAGCTCTTCGTAGAAGTGAATGGAAAAAAAGAACTATGTAGCTAACCCCATTTTGTTGGTACCAAGCTAGGATGATAATGATGATATTATTACTTTATGTACAAAATATTTCACATAATTTTTTACTCATAGACCTTAATGAGAAGTCAATAATGAATCTAGAATTAACCATAACCTCTTTTATTCAATTATATGCAATTCTCATAGTATACAAATAAGCTCTTTTGATGTTACTATTTTAAAATTATATGCAATTAACCATAAGCTCTTTTAATGTTACTATATTTTAAAATACAAATTTTGCCCCAAAAAAAAACCAAAAAACAAATGCAAGCTATGAATAGTTTAGTAACACAAAAATTTATTCTTTTTTTGACCTTCCAAATCTTCAATTAATTTTGAAAAAATTGAAATTTGAGATATCCTCCTAGTAAACATTATTTGAGATGAAACTATTTTTAATCAATTTGGCAATTGTTAATAATATTTAGTTGAAATGGATGTTTTGAATAAAAAAAATAGATTCTTTAATGGTAAGTAAAATTAAATAGAGATTTTTCAAATAAATAATGCATAATTAATAAAGTTGTTATGCTTTTTAGAAAAAAGAGTTAAATATTTTTTAAATAATTACAAGTTAACCATTATTAATACCTTGATTGCAAAATTGCTAAGTTTTATTTTAGAAACAAAACTTAGAAAATGTTAAATAAAAGAAAATAACTTATATATAGTCTCAAAACCATAATTTAGAATAAAGCATTCTAGATTGGATTACGTTTTTTAAAAAAGAGTGCTTGTGAGAGTAAAGATATACAAGATAATAACCTTTAGTATGTGCTCTTTTGCAAATATGAAAAACCATTTAGAGTCTTAGTTATTTTGATTCAAAATTTTCCACCTAAATAAGTTTAAACAAAAAAAAAGTAGATGAATATAGGAAGAATGTTTTTATTTTTATAAGAACTTTATAAGTCAATATTACCCACTAGAATCAAAATCATAACTTCAATCTTCCAAATCAAGAGTCTTAGTATGTTTATCTTGAAATTTTTCCTTCCAATAACTTGGCATAGATATTGCTAGTTTTCTTTAGAGGAAAATTTTATCTTTGTGATATCCTTAATGCTAGAATTAGTTATCATCAAGTTCCTATTAGTCATTGGAATCCTCAAGGCTTTTTAGAATATGGGAAGAGTGTTGAATGAAATTGGTGCCTCAAAGACAAGTAGTTCAATCATATATAAAAACATATAATTGACTAAGAATAGAGACTAGATCTATTGGTTGTAAATGTCATAACAACTATCCAAAACTAGGTATCTTCCCTTTTCTATAACTACAAATCTTGTTTTAGTATTGATTTTATTGTTTCTATCCTAAATAATGTTAGTAGCATCAAATATTTTGAGATAGAAGATTTTTAAAATGAAATTTAGAAGATTTAGAATCCAAATATGAGTCTTATAAAAATTCTACATATAGCAATCTTCAATGTTTTCAAAGTTAATAGTGTAAAAATCAACAATAATTTGATGAAGAGTGTAAGATAATTGGAATTTCTTGAAAGATACGAAACTCATTAGAGATTATTAAGTCATATAAAAATATAATTTGGGCTAAGAATAGGTAATTTTTAGACAAAAACAAACTCATTTATTACAAATGTTAAAGCAAGGTCCAAATGTTATTACATTTAGTTTAAAGAATAAGAAAAAAAACAATGCTCTCTCTCTCTTTCTTAAAGATATCAGAAATGTTTATCAAATTGAAGTGTTTTATAATAGTGACAATACATTCTTCATTTTTTTAAATAACATAGGATATAAAAAGACTAGCATCAAGAAAAGTTAAATTTAGTTATTTAAGTGGGGTTAGAAAAGGAATGGTGCATTAGTAAGATAATTATACTCTTTTAAAAAGTGACATAAATGATATAAATAATTATAGAATTATTATAATTAGTAATATTTTTCTTGGTGGTAAGACTCTTGATTTGAAAGTTCTAAGTCATGGGTTTGATTCTAGTAGGCAATGCTAAGTTATAAAGTTCTAACTAGACTATATATCTTAGGGTATACCTATATTATAATTATTTTGGTATTCCAACATCCTCCCTACTTCCCAGAGTAATATTTTTCCAAAATTTTGGGCATTGTTCTTGAATTTATGTTTTAAAAACAGTTGAAGAAAATAAGATATGTCCAATTTTCCAAGTAGAATTTTCATGGCATAATTATATCACAAATAATCTTATTATTTTAAAATAAATTTATATGTTGTGTAGACTTTTCTAAGATCTATGGTTCAATCAATCAAATCAAATCATGGAGACACTTGAATGATGTTAGATAGGAATACTGTTAATTGAAAGATTTAAACTAATATTTAAAAGTATGCTATACCTAATGGTAAAGATTCTTAACATAAGGTCAACATTAAGTGATGAAATAATGGTGATATAGACAATATGCCAACTTTTTCCAGTGAATCAAGCTTTTGCATGAATATTGATATTTTTTCATGGCTTATTATTACTACATTGAATCCTTTTACTATTTAATTTTAAGCATTGATGTTGAAATTGATATAAATGTTGTTATGTCAAGGACCATCCTCCCTACTAATATATATAGGTTGGAGGGAGGTTTGGAGGGTTTATGAGGGTAGGAAAAGTAAGAGACGAGGAAAGAGGAGGGAAGGGCAGTAGATGATTTAGGTAGGGAAGGAAAGGATGTGTTAAAACCCAAAANGGTTAATCAATCGTTGTCTTCCCAAACTTACTTGTATTTTCACGGTTGTATGGTTAAGTAAGCTTGAGGTATATGATTTTTATAACTTTTGTATTTTTTATGTCTTCTGCTAATAAAGGAAAAGGAGAGAGAACTAAGTGGCTAACTTACATTAACTATTCATTAATTAAGTTCTAAATGTTCCTAACACCAGTATCCATTTCCACTTGTCGTACACATCCTGAACCAGTGCAACGCTGCTAGGATTACCAAACACTAATCGTTACTGGTTACTAAGCACTACACGCAGGCTCGAAGCGGTCGTACTAAGTGTATTTAACTAAGGGGGTTGAAGGTTGAGAGAAATGTTAATTAACTAGGAAAGCATTAAATAATCATTAATTACTAATTAGCTTGATTTGTATGCTACAAGGTTTATCATAAAGTTCATCTTTATTGCAGTATACAAGATTGTGCTCAGGTACAAATTGCTCGAATAAAGATCCGTTCACTCTATGAATCCTACTACAGGCACACAGAAATAATTCTAACTCTAGAATGACAAAACTGCAAAAGTCTAGCTAAGGGTCTAAATCTAATTATTTTGGAACCAAGGGCCCTACCTCTTATTTATAGAAGATGAGGTAGGACACGATATCGCATGGTGGATGTGATATCACGTGCACGATATCGCGTACATGATATCATGGTTCATCATACCCCCATGACTGAATGAAAACTCGTCCTCAAGTTCCTTACAAAATATTGAAAAGGTATGGGATTATTGACTTGAATGACAATTAATGGTGAATGGGATGACATGTGAATGGATCAACATTACAATACATGACAACATTAGTGTTCATGACTACAAGAGTGAACACTATACACAATTGACATCCAGCCTTATTTGGTAGCTGAGAGAGAAGAGAAAGAGAGAGAGAGAGAAAAGGAGAAGACGTGTTGCTGTCGTTGCCAAGATCGCACCTTCCATTGTCCATCCATAGCCACGTCATCAATCTTGTTCCTTGCACAACCATTCCAGCACCATTCCATCATGAGTGTTTTCTCCAGGTCCAATCCATTGTTGTATGATTTCCATCTACACACACAACACAGTCACATATGAGCAAGGATAAGTAAATCACAATATAGTTGATACCTTGCCTCGGTGTAAGATCCATTGGCTAAGTTGTAATATGGCCAATATGGGTTCTAAAGATATAACACTGGTGACTACCAAAGGTGTAGGGGTTAGGAAAATTTAAAAAAAATTAAACTAGGGCCCCCATGACTAAGAGTGATCCTCTGGTAGTAATAGAATAGAAAAAGATAAGGAATAAGAAATATGGAGAAAAAGAAACAATGATAATGCCGATAAAATGGATGTTAGAGATGGGAATGAAACAAAAAAAATGTTTATTGTAGAAATGTTTAAGGGAAAGAAGTTAACTGATGCACCAAATAGGAATGCCAGTGGGTCCTCCCCCAAGCAGGCTCATACCCTTTATGCCCTAACAAACCCACATTCAAAGAGTCCATAGGCTCTAGAAATGTCGTTTGGAAGCAAGAGTTAAAGACTTAACCACAAGAATCCACCAAAGAGAAAACAATGCATCAACCAAGATAGAGACTACTCATACAACCGATAATTAAGTGGGAAATGGAGAAAGAATGATGGGGAGAAGAGAATGGAATGGAGTCCCAAGAACAAGGTGGTGTACAACCCCTTGTGTATTTATGGTTAATGTGACTGAGTAAATCTCATTCCAAATCCAGCCTCAAATAATCCACATCCAATGACTTCACATTAATACACTTGGCCAATCCATCCACTTAAAGTAATAAGAATTCTTCCACCAAAGAGTCAACACCATTCTGAGGAAAACGAGAAAGGGAGAAGTAGGAAGTAAGAAAGGGCCTTAGTTAGAGGGAACATGTTTGTTTAGTTCCATAACCAGTGCTTGTAGCCCAGATGATTATTTTGTCTAAGGGATGTACCTTTTTTTTTTTTGCAGGAGAAGCACACCATGCAAAGACTTATTTTTATTGGTTCAACTTCCCGATAATGAAGCAATGTTGGAATGGTAAGGAAAACTCAAGAAGAAAACATCCAAGAACCCAGGAGAATAACCAGCATAAATGCATCAAGTCCCTTTCAAGTCACACCCTTTTCAGTCCTTGAGTCCTTTAGTTTGAGAAATGCCTAGTCACCAATTCATTAATAATTTTATTATTAAAGAAGGGGACTATACAGTTCCAAGCCAACAGAGACCATAAAAATTCATGGATGCATGGATGACATGGACTCATTGCCTATTATATCAAAATAACCATACATTAGTATCAACATTATAACTCAAAGGTAAAAACCAAACATTAGCAATCAATAGAATATAGTTCATACCACCATCAAGAGCACTTATTAGGTGATGAATTTAACAAAACAAAAACAACAAACAAGGAAAAAAAAATAAAACAATAGAAAAAAAAAACAAAAAACAAATAGTCACACAAAGAAATAAGAAAGTATAAATGATGTTGCAAAACNTGATGTTGCAAAACAAAAACAAGAAAAATTAAAGAAATCTGTAAAACAAAAATGTGTTAAAAAAAACTTAAAAAAGAACTAAGGGCCTCAAATGGTTAGCAAAGGTGGCCATCTCCCCCATGACTACGTTGGAAGGAGGAGATCTAAAATAGTGAGCAGGGTCATCCCTTCTCAGAGGTATTATGTGCACTGACCTTTCTAAATTCATGGCATGGTTTGGTTTGTTGCACATTGACTAACAATCTCTTATCAAGGCTCTCATGTTTGTATATGGTCATGGCCCCTAAAGGAAAGGTTGCATGAATAATGTAAGGTCCTTCCCACAATGTTTGAAATTTTGTTTGTTGTGGCACATGTGTGGGATTCTAGCAGAGAACCTTATCTCCTGGTTAATACTTAACCTTTCGAATCATCAAGTCCTGACATTGCTTGTTATATGCCTTGTGTAACTCATTTGATAATAGGGCAGCTAATCGATTTTCGTCTAGCACGTTTAACATTGCCAACCTTTGTTTTTGAACTAAATTAAGATCGAGGTGTAGGTCACAAGCTATTGATAGTGTACAGAGTTTGGTTTGAATTGGAAGCATTAGAAGCTTTCTATACACTAACTCATAGGGAAAGTAGCCTATAGGGAATTTCCAAATGAAGTGATATGCCCAAAGAGCATCATTCAGTTTAGTGCTCCAATCTCGCCTATATTTGCTAATTTTCGTAGTCAATATATTAGTGATCTCCTTGTTGGTAACCTTAGCTTTTCCATTAGCTTGGGGGTGATAAGGTGTAGTTAATTTATGTTCAACCCCTAAGCATTGCATTAACTTTCGAAAAGTTGTACCTGTGAAGTGCATTCCATTATCCAAAATAAGTGCACATGGCACACCAAACCTATTTATGATTTGTTGTTGCACAAATTGTGCAGCTATAGATGATGTGTAGTCTTTAACAGCAACTGCTTCAGCCCATTTTGTTAAATAGTCTATGGCAACTACAATGTAAGCTTTTCCATTAGACATTGGTGTAATGGGCCCCATAAAGTCTATTCCCCAAATGTCAAAGGGTTCTAACTATTGAATCCATTATTGTGGACCCTCCATTTTAGCAATTATTCTCCCATCACATTGACAGTTCTCACAAGATCCGACAAATTGATGGACATCCCAAAATAATGTTGGCCAGTAATATCCTGCAAGAAAGATCTTAATAGTTGTTCATCTCCCCACATAGTGACCCCCACAAGAGCCCTCATGAGCTTCTTGGAGAACTCTCAGTTAGTCTACCTTGGGCACACACCATCAAACCAAGCCATCAAGACACACTTTGTAAAGTTTTCCATTGATCTCCATGAAGTACTTGGCTCTATGAAGGAACTATTTTTTCTTCCTAAGGTCCAACTCCTGTGGTGTTTTTTGAGTAAGGAGATAGGTGAGAATGCTA
The DNA here is from genome assembly GCA_015680685.1 of Gnetum montanum. Taxonomy (NCBI): domain Eukaryota; kingdom Viridiplantae; phylum Streptophyta; class Gnetopsida; order Gnetales; family Gnetaceae; genus Gnetum; species Gnetum montanum. Next base: position 907,486 of record MNCI01022850.1, on the reverse strand, counting down.
CTATACTAATTCATCTCCATGGGTAGTTCGTTATTCACTACAACAGCAAAGAGGGCTTCATCATAAAAATGATCAGACATTACATATTCATCCTCTATGCTATCCTAGTGCAACTGAGATAAATAATCTGCAACTACGTTCTTGATGCCTTTTCAATCGATCATCATTAAATCAAACTCCTGTAGAATTACCAACCATCGTATAATATGAGGGCTAATCGTTGGCTTGTTCATGAGGAACCAAATTACACTATGATCCATGTGGATGAACACTTTGTAACCTAACACATAGTGCCTAAACTTATCCAATGCAAACACTATAGCCATTAATTAAGTTGTGCATTGGCAATACTTCTACTTGCATAGTGGATGTAGTAAGGGTGTTTTTGGTCATCTAACTATGTAAGTACAGCTCCTAAGACATAATTAAACGCATCAGTCATGATGTGGAATGGTCTGGACTAGTCAAGAGCTTGTAGAATGGGAGTTTCTACTAGCTTTCGTTTCAGCGTTTGGAATGCTCGTTCACATTACCTGGTCCACTCAAAAGGTATGTCCTTCTTTGTTAGCTCTACCAAAAATTTGGCAATCTTGGAGAAGTTCTCAATGAATCTCCTATAGTAGCCAATGTATCCAAGGAATGACCAAATGTCTTTGATAGTTTCCGGTTGAAAAGTGATTCTTTGGATAACCCTACTTTTATCTGGGTCTACCTCTATTCTTGCATGTGAAACATTATGCCCAAGTACTATGCCTTCTTGGACCGTTAAATGGCTTTTCTGCCAGTTGAGCCTTAGATTGGTTTCTATGCATCTTTTCAGCACTTTCTCTAATCGGTCCAAGCCTTGATTAAAACTTGTTCTATAGGTGGAGAAGTCATCCATAAAGACTTCCACTCCATTCCCTATCTACTATTGGAATATGCTTAGAACTAGGTATTAAAATGTGGCAAGAGCATTACACAAGCCAAAAGGAATTTTTTTATACACAAACATTCCCCAAGGACTAGTGAACGATGTCTTGGCTTGGTCTTCTAGGGCTATCTATATTTGGTTGTATCCTCTATAGCCATCCAAGAAACTGTAATAGCGATGCCCTGCTATGGTGTCTAAGACTTGGTCAACGAATGGCAATAGAAAGTGATCCTCAAATGTTGCCATGTTCAGTAGCCTAAAATCTATGCACAACCTCCATTTGCCTCCTTTTTTAGGCACAATTACCAAAGGGCTAACCCATTCGCTATCAGCAATGGGATATATGAACCCAGCCTTAAGGAGCTATTCTATTTCTTCTTTTACTACTTGCTTCAATTTTGGGTTCAATTGCCTCTATGGTTTTTTTCAAGGTTTCATGGAGGGGTCATTGTAAATCCTATGCTAGCATATCCTAGGATCTATTCCAGTTAATTTAGGATATGACCAGGCAAAGGCTTTTGACCACTTGTTTATTACCTTCAGCAGTATTCCTTTTTGTTTGGAAGCAAGTCTTACATTGATGATTACCAATTTTCCATTTTCAAGAATCATATATTCTAGACCTATGGGCAATGGTTTCAATTCTAGGGGCTCTTGTTTGCATTTTTCAGGAATTTCCAACTTCCCCCATTTGATGTTTTTAAGGTTAAGGCTTGGAAGTTGGTAGCGGACTTGCTCTAGTGCATTTATGCTTTCGATGTAAGCACAAGTTATTCCCTCAGTTAGTTCCATGCACATTTGTGAGTTGCTCTCTTGATCAACTATCAGTCACTGGGTGTCTTCTTGTCGTGTGGCTACTACATACAGATACTTTTGTATGTTAATGTTTTATGCACACTGATTGCATGCAGGCAATGCTAAACTTTGCACAACCCATGATCTTTGCATGTAATTGCACCTTGTATCACTGTATGCAATGCATGGACCTTCTTCTTCTCGATCTTTCCAAAAGTGTTCTCCTTAGATATTTCGAGGGAAAGATCATGGATTCCTAGGCATGTATCTATAGTACTTATCCATGCCCTTCCCATTATTATTAGGAAGTCCCCTTTACCATTATTCACTTGTATCACTAGGAAATCATCTAGGTACGACCACCCATACACAGTGGTGATGATGTATTCCACTAGTCCCAAGGGAACAGTGATGGATTGGTCGACCAACTCTAGGTGAATACTTCTCTTCTTTAATGGAAGCAGATTCCAGGCTTTGTACATTTCTTGTCATATTAAGTTAACTCCAGAACCTACGTCCAAAAGAGCTTTGCATAGCTCATTCCCAACAATTTGGAGATAGATTAGAGGGCTTCCAGGATTAGAGAATTTCCTAGGAAGGTGGCCAACCTTAATCCAATTAATAACAGCATGTGTTAACATAACCGTATGCGTTGAGCACAGTGTTTGGTTCAAAGGGAGATCTGAAGCTTTATTTGATGGGGAGGCATTCAGAGGTTCAACTGTTTGTGGTTGTAAGGGCTTGGTTGGACTGTTGGTTTTGAAGAAAGGTATTTTCTTCATATGGTTGTCAAAATGAACAGTGGGTTGAGGATTTACAGTTTTGGCATTACGTTGTTGTGGTTGAGTAGGGAGTTCCCCTTGCATTGCTGGAGTAGGTGGTAATGGAGCTATTGGTGTGAGAGCTAAGGATGGATTTGAAGAATGGTATATTTGTGGGTTATCTCCCCTAGGAGAAGGAGTTCTATAATACACACGAGCTTGGTAGTGATGTTGTGGTGTAACATGACTAACAGAGTCATGTGGAGAGATTGGATGCTGCACGTAGTAGCCATATGTGTTAGGTTGCCGGTATGGGTATTGTTGCCTTGGTGGTGGCATCCCCCATGACTGTGGGTATTTCCACTGTTGATGTTGCTCAACAGGTTGTGGTGGAGTTCCACTTGGATAATATGTTGAAGGTTGGTGGAACTTCCTTGGGTTACCTTGGGGATAAGGTAACCATCAGGGTGCTTGTCGTTTATTTAGTCATGGGTTGAGTGCATACACCACAGACTCTTGTAGATGTGAGATCACTGGGCAATATCCCTTAGGATGGTCGTATTGGCATATCTCGCATCCCCTATCATTGTCAGTGTCTGAATCCACAACCTCTTCTGTGATGGTCATTTTGCCCTTAACCTTGTTATGTGCATTTCCCACTTCTCTCTTTTTCTTTTTGTCATGGTCACTACCTCGCTCCCTAGACTCCTCTATAATTTTAAGAACAGTTTCAAACCTACTATACAGGGAGTCCCACATTTGATCTACCTTTGCCGATACTTTTGATGTTAAATTTTCGAGAGGCAAATTTTTCCTATTCACCATCTCTTCAAGTGGTGACTTCTCTTCCTCCTCACAAAATCTCACTCCCCTTTTTCGAAGGGAAGGATCTCAGTTGTATCCTTCCACACTTTCTCTCTTTCGTATCTCACCTTCTTCTTTGGCAACTTGCTCTAGCATTCTATGAATTTGATGAGACCTAAGCTCTGATAACCTTCCTTGGGCATACGTCCCAAGGGTTCTTCTTGTTTCATGCCTAAGTCCATCAACGAGATGGCGTAGTTGATCCCGCTGTGAATAACCATGGCCAGGGCAATGATGTAACAGTGCGTAATAGCAGCCCATGGCAGCATCCAAGGGTTCATGATTTCCTTGCTTCCATCCTTGGATTTACTTCCACTGGTTAAACACTTGAGAGTACATTTGGTACTTATCATTGAATAGTTCTAACATTGTACTCCACCTCCAAATGGATTCCAGTTCTAAGGACTGGTACCAGCTTTCAACTTCTTTCACTAGTGTCCTTGGGAACAACTTCAATTTTTGCCATTTGTTTTCTATGTTTTGCAAGGCACATGCATCCTGGAATTCTTGTAAATGATTTTGAGGATCAGCGTTGTATCCCCCTTCAAATTGTGGGATGTTGTTCATGTCTAACCTCTTGATCCTACTATCCTTTTGGTGCCTTGTTGGAACTCTTACGGCCTTTGTTATATCTAGCATGCTTCTAGTTGTGAGTAGGGATTCTTCATCATCGTCTCATTCATAGCGTCTATGGTGTCTACACGATTCCCTACTCTACCTTCTTCTATGCCTTGATTCTTTAGAGTACCCTCGTGCTCGTTCTCAACTATCTCATTAATGACTTTCACTTCGTTTTCCCTTATCCTCACAATTGGTTTCCCTATGACTACATCTGGACACTAAAGGAGAGGATGAAGATGATGATGAAGGTGAAGAAGAAGGAGAACCATCGTCGTGACAGTGTTTTCTTCCTTCTCTTCAATGGTCTCAACCTTGATCGTGATCATGATCCAAATGTCCACCCTTATTGTGTGTTCATCTTCCTTCGTTGAACACTTTGTGTTCATGGGTATCAAAACTAGGGTTGTGAATAGTGGAGTGGAGGCTCTGATACACTACCTCTTGACCAATGTTAGAAGGAGGAACATCATTTTGTGGGGAACCTATTGAGGCAGGTTCACCATCCTCAATTTCGTTCAAAACATGTGAAGCATCATGGGGCCATTTACCCTTCAAAGATGTATGGTATCTCTCCTGTCACAACTCCTTTTGACGTTGCACTTCTGTGGGATGATAGTCTCTTAAGTCATGATCGCATGCAACATATTCTGCGTATAAAAGTAGCATGCCTATTCGTGTGAGAGCATGAAGAAGCATGTGGGGAACTGATCGGTCTAGAGGCAACACTATGTTACCCTCCAAGTCTCTCCAACGCAGTTGTTCATCTTGGTGGAGAATAAAGGTGAAATCAGGTACATACTCATCAGGATGAGTATATACCACATGAAACAGTTGAGGAACTGGCAGATCCTGGATATGTGTATTATGTCGCCANCCAATGTTAGAAGGAGGAACATCATTTTGTGGGGAACCTATTGAGGCAGGTTCACCATCCTCAATTTCATTCAAAACATGTGAAGCATCATGGGGCCATTTACCCTTCAAACATGTATGGTATCTCTCCTGTCACAACTCCTTTTGACGTTGCACTTCTGTGGGATGATAGTCTCTTAAGTCATGATCGCATGCAACATATTCTGCATATAAAAGTAGCATGCCTATTCGTGTGAGAGCATGAAGAAGCATGTGGGGAACTGA
>MNCI01022850.1:890049-902382 GCA_015680685.1 Gnetum montanum | reverse complement strand
TACTAAGTGTATTTAACTAAGGGGGTTGAAGGTTGAGAGAAATATTAATTATCTAGGAAAGAGTTAAACAATCATTAATTACTAATTAGCTTAATTTGTATGCTACAAGGTTTATCATAAAGTTTGTCTTTATTGTCGTACACAAGATTGTGCTCAGGTACAAATTGCTTGAATAAAGATCCGTTCACTCTATGACTCCTACTGCGGGCACATAGAAATAATTCTAAATCTGGAATGACAAAACTGCAAGGGTCTAGCTAAGGATCTAAATCTAATTGTTTTGGAACCAAGGGTGCCACCTCTGATTTATAGAAGATGAGGTAGGACGCGATATCACGTATGCAATATTGTGTGGTGGATGTGATATCGCATGCATGATATCACGTACACGATATCGCGATTCATCATTTCCAAATAAATGATCTTAGCAATAGGCTACACCTCATTATAAAGTTGTACATCTCACTAGACAAGAATTGTACACCTTAGCTCACCAAAAGACTCTTTATCATACCTTCACGACTAACTAAAAACTCATCCTTAAGTTAAAAAATGGAATGGAGTTATTTATAAAATTTCAGAAGTATAGGACTATCAACAAATAGACTGATAACAACAACACATAACTTTGAGTGCTACATTACAAAATAGTCAAATTTGGTGGGATGGGTGGTATGGGTGGGGTGGATGAGGAAAGAGGAAGGAGAGGTGTTGGAACCCAAAATAATTTTTTAATGGCATTTACCCCCAAAGAAATATGATCCAATTAGACATTTATAATTTAGTATTACCCACCAAAATTGAACCCATAACTTGAAGTTTCCAAATCAAGGATCTTACCAATAGACTGCACCTTATTGTAAAGTTGTACATCTCATTAGACAAGAATTGTACACCTCAACTAATCAAAAGAATCTTCATCATACCCCCCACAACTAACTAAAAACTTATCTTAAGTGAACAAAAATGGAATAGAGTTTACAAAATTTTGGGGGTATGGAACTAACAACAAATTAACTGATAACAGCTACAACTCTAAGTGCTACATTATAAAATATTTGAGTTCTTACAATGAGAAAAATTAAAACTACACACTAGCTAAAAATTTGGCAATCAATAGCTGCATAAAATTGATCAGGATAAAGTCATCACACCCTACTTAGAGGTGGAGGCTCCTATGACTTGGATGCTCCTTCATCATGTCTTGGTCTTACTAGTGATCTAGGTTCCCCTACTACTAATGATGTTTCATCTAAAAATTTGATGGTTCTCAATAATGCCTTCATCTTTTCATCGTTGCTCCATGGGTCATTAATGGTCTAGGCAAGATCACCTAGACTAGTTGGCATTAGTACATTCCAAAAACATGCCATTACATGAAACATCTCCTTCATATTCATAAGCCAAGCTATGAAATGTTTGCGTTCAATGTTGAACATAAGGAAAAGGTCTTGCAATTCATAGTGATCATTCATCTTTTTTGGCCAAGTTCTCAGCAACTAATTGTTGATCTTCAAAATTGTTGTTAACAACCTTAAGCTCTAGGTTAGTTACTTTCAATTCTTATTTTTTTTTCTTTATGGAGCTTAAACTTCACCTCATAAAGAATTTAGGAGCTAGCCACTTTCTTTTCCAATTCTAACTTTGGCCTTCCTACAGTCGACATTGCCAAGTTTGCATAATAGAGGTTAGCCAACTTAATATGCTTCATCATCTCTTTAGTTTGTAACTTCTTCATGTGAATTTCTACTTAGTTGTATGCATCAAGTTCATCAAGAATGGGTTGTCATGCATTTCCTATTTGTTGGAGTTTGTGGAGGGTTTCATTTACCTTTACCTTTGCTTGCTTGATTTCTTTTTCATTTATCTCTTTTAACATTTTGACCTAGTTCTTATAATGATTCTTTACCCTTTCATACTTGACAACCTCATTCTTTTAAGTGGTAGTCTTGATGGAAATCTTTTGGAAAAGAGAATAAACTTTCTCCATTTAGAGATTTTAATTTTATGTACCCAATCTCCTGACTTCCTAGTTCACATTGGTAAGTTGTTCCTACTACGGGTGAATGTATTCTAATAATTGTTCATTCTACTCCTAAGCTTTTCACAAGTATTGGCTCTCCCAAGTTAGAGTTAGATTTTCTTTAAGCATGTCTCAAACATGACAAGTGGTAGAATTCATCATTTCTTTAGATAGTGACACATTGAAGACAACCATTTCCTTAGCATTCTTGACCTCTTGAAATCTCTATTGAATCTATTGAAAGGGTTCTTCTCTGGTAAGCTCTGGCTAGAGAATGAGTGGATTTGACATGCGAGCTTTCAATTCCACAATCCCCACTACCAACCATTGATTATTAATGGTATCTTCCTCAAGTTATGCCTAGGTAATTAAGAGCTTACCCCTTATTTGTAGCAATTATGACTACATTGCTAAAATATCTTCTTGGAGATCAAAGATCTCTAGAATCAATTACTCAATTCCAACTTGTTACTCCAACACTTCCTCATGCTATGTTGCATTCATTCCCTTGCTTTTAGCTTCTACAGATATTTGCATGTCTACCATTGTAGGAATATCAAAAATAGTAGTTGCAAGAGCACTCAAAGCTTCTCAAATTATGTCCACTATCACCTCCACTACTATCTCCTAGCCCTTGTGTGGTATGACCAAGAAAATTTTACCTTTTCCTTCCTCTAGCATGATAAAAGAAGTGTTGCTTTCCCAAAGATTTCAAGAAACAATTCTTCTAGAATAAACATAGTGACCTATCAGGTGTTAGGATTAGCATGAACAGGATCCATATCCCTTCATGAAGAAAATAGATGAGCTATATTGTTTTTCAACTAGCTAATAGTCCTTGCAACCTCATTAAGATGGTTCATGGCCAAATGGTACTCAGAGGACTCACCACCCCCTCTCCCCTAGAAGCTTATTATTGTAATTGCTACTCCCTAAGTTTCCTTAGACATTTGAGATTTGTTGTCAATTCATGTGTGATCTCTAGTGTTGTTATTGGTGGCTGAGGTAATGCTTCATTTTAGAGCTTGGTAGGGTCTTTTACCTTCATCATCTCATGCCATCACATAGCAAGATCCCTACAAAATACAACATTAAAGTAGCAAGAAAATCCTTCCCTTTTTAGAGCTTCCTAATAAGACATGGAAATGAAAGTGTCTTCCAATCCTTCTCATTCTTGTTAAGATCTCTTCTTAATCTATAAGAAGATGAGCTAAGGAAAGTTGATCAAAAAATTTCCATTGAGAGTCACAACTACTCTTCTAGAGAAGGTTGTAACCTTGCTTGGCCTTATCATTGGATTAAGGTGATAGGTTGAAATCTTGAAGTATGCTCTCTATACTTTAGTAAGGGCACTATAATCCTTACAATCCACTTCATAGCATTTTTGCATCCATTCATTTTTAGCTTTTGCATCTGCCTGAGTGGATACTTCTGCCAACTTTTCCCCAGTGTTAGTTAATCTGAGGGTTTCGATGACGCCCTCTACAAAGTAGAAGCTGGGAATGTCTTTGATTTTTATAGTAGCATATCCTTGATAGTTGTTCAAAAAGAGGTACATTTCCCTAAGATACCATTTCCCACTAGTGGATATGATAGGCCATAATGGAGACCCTTACACCTCTACTCGAATCTTTTCCGGTGTCAACTCTAGAAAGGGTCCAAAGTTTAGTTCTTAGAGAACTGTGCTTTGGATGTCCTTGTTTCTTACTTTTTCTAAACAGATCTCTATGATAGTGACCTCCAAGATGGGCTTGGGTCTTGGGACCTCATCCTACCTAGACTATCCTATCTCTCTAATGGAAATCTTATAGACAAATTCCACCTTTGTTTCTTCCTGTGATGGTCTAGTGGCATGTGTTACTTCAATAGCTTGCTCTTGTTATTATAGTTTTTCCTACTATTGCCCTCTTTCTCCCCTTGGTCTCTTCCCTTTAGGATTTGATGACTCACCTACCTACTATTCCTATTTTGGTGACATCTGCAATCACATAAATAATCCTAAATCAATTGTTTTGATTTCATCTCTTAAGCCTAGATAAACTTTGATCATTTTTAAGGCTAGTAATGATGGAAGACTTGATTATTATGATTTTGAATTATTGTAGGTGCATAAGAAATTTTAGAAGATGGGTTCCAAAGAGAGTTAGTCCATTGGTATTTTATTCTTTTAATACTAGTTTAATACTTGATTTATAAGGTGTTAGAAAAATTTGTTGGCAAATTCTAGTGTTAATATTCACACAATGTAGACCGTATCTCCAAAAGCTCAAGAGTCAAAGAATAGGTCAAATCAGGTATGTGAAGAGAAAGTTATGGCTTTTGGAAGATTTTGGGCTTAAAATTCCAAAAACTCCCTTTGTGTCTTAAGAAAAAAAATGAATTTGGTACTAAGAATTACACATATGTATAGTTTTTTTATGGTGCATCACTAGAGATATGTTGACTTATTTGGCTATGTCAACAAGGATACATTGATGTAACTATCACACCCATTCTTTTCCCTTAAGAAACTAAGGGATTTTGGGAGAGTTTGGAAATGAAACACAAGCTAATGGAAAGGTAGGGAGAAGAAGGTAAACAACTAATCATTATCTTTGTGATTGAGGAATGGAGTGGAAAGAGCATTATGGATGTGTAAATGAGACATGTTCCTAAAACAAAACTAGAAGAAGATAAAATAACCAAAATTAAAGAAAGCATAAAGTTGGATGATGTAAGTCATTAGGATTATAGTCAGTAAATTGAATTAAGGCATGTGAGAATGGTGTTTAAACCAAATGGTCCAAAAGCTATGTAAATGGATTCTCCCCAAATTAAATGGATGCCTAAAACTACCATTGCATAGTCACATTATATAGAGTGTGTGGGTACCTAGGAAATTTAATGGTGATCTAAGTTAAACATCATTCCCACATACTATTTCCCTTAGTATTATGGAATTTGTAAAATCAAATGTATAAGAATAACCATGATACATAGCAGTGAGGTAAAAAAATGATGTTAAAAAGGGTTTGTAAAGGAATCAAGGCTTAAGAGTCTAGATCATTGCAACAAAAGGTCCTTGTAAAGAGCATGATTAATGTGATCCATATATTAGCTCATTTAAGTTCCAAAATAAGTCCATACCATTAGCAATAATCTCACATTATTGTGCTCCTTCCTTCCACTATGAGAATATAACAACTATAGGGAATGATCATTACTCTAAAAGAAGAAGGTAAAGGAAAGAAGAAAGTAGTTTGAGATTTTAAGGAAGAAATTTAGGCCTTATTTAGAATGGTGGCTTCAAGAATGGGTAGCATGTCTTTCTAGCCCAATAATGAGTGCTTGTATCCCAAGATATCTTTAAAGAGGTCAATTTTATTTTTGTTTATTTTTGGAAGTTGAAAACCATACTTTACAAAGATACACTTCCTTTCAAATTATAACATGAGTAAGGATACATTCCTTGGGGAGTTATAAGACTCCTAGAAGGAGTCAAGAAGAGAACACAACAAATTTCTTTGAGACCATACTATTTTCTATTTCCACTTGGTCCTTCCCATGTTCATTGGATAATGAGATCACATGTTATTTTTAGCTTTAGTATAAAAGAAACATATTGCTGCCATAATATAGATTCTCATATTAAGATAGATGGAATGGGTGGATGTCATAAGCTCATTTTCTCGTATAGTTGTATGACTCACAACTTGTTAGTATAAAAGCAAAGTTGGCTTGCATATTCAAATAATAGCACAAACAAGTACGTTTTGTAATTATTAGCATTGTAGTAATACTAGAATAAAATAAAACATTGTAAAAGAAAATTAACAAAAAGTAATTGATAAATGAGAAGGAAAAAGAAAAGAAAAAAGAAAACAACAAGAACAAGAAAAAAGGCAAGCAAAATAAAATAAAGTAAAATTCATAAGAAATTCAAAAATGTCAAGAAAAATGAGAAATATATGAAAAATGGTGTCAAATAAAAGAAAGACAAAAACTCTCATCCTCTGTAATATGTTAAATTAGATGGTCTTCTGCCCCATGACTAAGTTGAAAGGAGAAGATTTTGAAAATAGAGTAAGCTTGCCTTTACATTGAGGTGCTGTGGTGATCATTACTGACCTAGAAATCTTTAAAGGGTTTCAATTTTTAGATGTTAACAAGTGTGTGCTTTTGAGGGCTTGTTGGGTGGTAGATTATCATAACCCTAGAAGGAAAATTTAAATGTACAATGTATGATTATTTCCATGGTGTTTAGAACTTAGTTCATTTAGACACATGCATGGAGTTCCAATAGAGAACCATGTCTCCTAGTTGAAATGCAACTTTCCTTATTTGGACATCATGTTGTTATTTGTGGTATGCCTTATGCATTTCATTCATCATCAGGGCTAGCCTTCAATTCTCATCTAGTATGTGAAATACCATTAATCTTTTCCTCTATCTCAAGTCAATGTTTACGTTAAGGTTACATGTATTTGTGAGTGTACAAAGTTTAATTTGAATTAATAACTTGGGTAACTTTCTATATACTAGCTCATTAGGAGAGTAGACTATAGGGAATTTTCATATAAAGCGATAAGCCCATATGGCATCAGTGAGTTTAATTTTCCAATCCTTCTTATACCTACTAATGGTTCTTGTCAAAATTCTTGTGATCTCCCTATTAGTAACTTCACATTAACTATTGGCTTGGGGGTTGATGAGTCACATTTTGACTGGCTTCGACATCAGAGCCTTGATATTAGATACGCAATATTGGGTCCCAAGAAGCAATGTTAGATATCCGATATCGCAAGATGTATGCCAGCCTATAAATATAGCACTTGGGCACACAATTTGAGCATTACTTTTTAAATAGAGTAACAAAGTTCTTACAATTTAGCCATTCTAGAGTTAGAATATTTTTGAGTGCCCACAATAAGAGTCTAAGTGTGTATGGATCTTTATTCAAGCATTAATGTACCTAAGCACAGTAATGTAACAAAAATAAAGATGAGCCCTTTTAATAATCTTTGCAGCATTAAGAATAGATTAATGTTTTCTTTAATGCATTTAATATTCATGCACTTTACCTTAATGCACTTTAATTAAGCAATTAATTTTTAGTTATTAATGAACACAAGCACAACCACTTTGAGCATACGTGTAGTTCTTGATAACCTAGAAACACTTAACATTTGGTAGTCCAATAGTGCTATATGAGTTCAAGATGTGTCTAGAGAGTGGGAACGAGTACTTATGTTAGGATAGCTAGGTAGTAGATTAGTTAGATATTAAATTCCTCTACCTTTCATTCTTGTTCTAGATTATTAAACTTATAAAATATAAAATGATAAAAATCATATACCTCAATTGCACTTAACCATACACTTGTAGCTCATAAGTGGAACTAAGAAGACAATGATTGTCCCAATTAGATTTCACTTTCTGGAACTAGTGTACTTAGGAACTTAAGCTCTATGGAGTTTGACTGAATCGCATGTGAATGCTTGTGATTCATATGGTTGGGCGTAGGGGTACCTCGCCACTCATCATTAGCGTCATTGCTGGAAATCTTTTAGTTGTTACATGTGTTATCTAGGATTTATTGAAAATTATTCAAGATCATTGGAATGAACCCTAGAGTCATATCATACTTTAAAATAACTACAAAAATTTTTAAAAGCACATTGCATTTTTATTTTTTCTAACATAAGATGTCTTCTTCTCACAGGAGTGATTCTCCATCCAAGTATGATGGAGTACATCAACAAGTTCCCCAACAATACATAGGTGGTATATGCTCATCCTAATAAGTATGTATCCAATTTCACCTTCATCTTACACTAGGATGAACAACTACGATGATGCGACATGAAGGGCAACATCATGTTGCCACTCAATCAATCCATTCCTACAATGTTCTAACAAACTCTTATGTGTTTAGACCTATAAGGAATTCATGCTAAGTATGTTATACAAGATGGTGACACCAAGTATTATCATCCCAATGAGGCACAGTGTCTCAGGGATTGAGACCTAGAACATGCTATGAATCTGCAAAGGGGAAGTGATTCAAAGATTCCCCCATTCCTGCTATACCAAAAAGATGATGGAGAACCATTCTATAGGATTTTCCATTTAGTGAAATTCCTCTTTTTAACTTCAGTGAATGAGGTCAAAACTAGAACCTACAATCCACAATCCACAATCTTGGTTCTAACAAGAATGGATCCAATCACAGAGGATCTAAGGAGGGAACTCAAGGCAGGGATGCAGACAAGAAACAACATCATGATTATGGCTATGATCATTGAAGAGGGGGTAGCAAGCACCATGATGATGTTAGTACTCCTTCCTCTTCACCTTCATCATCATCTTCTTCCTCTTCTAGCTCTGATCGTAACTACAAGGGGTGCAATCATGATGGAGGTGATTAACAAGACCAAGATAATCGAAGCAACCGTCGAGCAAGTCAAGACCAAGGGCACGGGCATTCAAGAAATACCTAATTCCATGAATGAAGGGGTAGTAGAGGGCATCATAGGAATAGAATCATAGCCTCTATGACCCTTTTCTTGCTACCCAAAGTATGGTAAACATTGCAAAGGCAGTAAGAATTCCCACAATGCACATAAAAGATTCGGATCAAGAAGCTCAACATGAACAATAACCCTCGATTAAAAGGGGGATACAACTCTAATCTAAAAAGCCATCTCTAAGCTTTCCAAGATGCATGTGCCTTGTAGAATATAGAAAATAAGTGGAAAAGCTTAAGTTTTTCCCTAGGATACTGATTAAAGAAGCAAAAAACTAGTACCACTCTTTAGAACTAGAATCTATTAGATGGTGGAGTACAATGCTTGAACGCTTCAATGACAAGTATCAGATGTACTACCAAGTGTCCAACTTGAGAAAGAAAATCCAAGGATGGAAACAAGGGACACATGAACCCTTGGATACTACCATGGGCCAATACTCTTCCTTGTTGCATACATGTTCTAGCCATGATTATTCTCAACTAGAATAACTTCATTACATTGTAGATAGGCTTTAGTTAGAAATGAGGATAACTCTTAGCCTCTATGCCCAAGGGCGATTATCAAAATTAAGAGTCCATCAAATCCAAAGGTTGATTAAGTAGGTAGTGAAAGAGGAAGGAGAATTAAGGAAATGAAAAACTGCAGAAGAGTAACCTTGATACTTCCATTTGCAAGGAGGTTTGATTCTATGATAATGAAGAAGAATCAATACTTGATGAGGTGATGAATTGGAAAACCTTGCCACTTCAAAAATTTACCTCTAAAATTTTGACAAAGGTTGATCAGTTATGAGACTCCATCGATAGTTGATTTCAAGCTATCCTAAAAATTACTGAAGATTCCAAAGAACAAGGTAGTTATCATGATTGCAGGAGATGCAAGGAAGCTAAACATGCTAATCAAAGAGGTAAGGGAAAGATTGCTATAATAGAGGAAGTTGCAAGAACAGAATCAGATAATGATGGTGTGTGTGACATCTGCCATTATAAACATCCTAAGGGATGTTGTCCCATTGCGTTGCATTTACAAGAGTTTGGGATGTATGCTTTGAATCCACAACTAGCACAAAGGCAAACACCTAAAATATTACCTTATTCTCAAGGCAATTCTAGGCAGTTCCATCAACAACAACAGTATTATCCAAATAGAACTTCACTACAACCATACAAGTAGCACCAATAGTGGCAACAACCATAGTCATGGGCACTTGCATCACTAAGGTAGCAATACCCTTACTAACAACCTATTCCATATGGGTATTACATTTAGTAGTCCTTGTCTCCACGTGACTCTTCCAGTCACGTTTATACTTTCCAACCTCATTACTACCCTCCTAATTATTTTTGAAGTCATTCTCCACATGCAAGGAGGGATACCACCTTTTACTCTTATCCTCCTCCTATTTTTGCACATCTTCTTCCACCCTCAACATAGCTACCACCTGCTCCATCTATGCAGGGTGAACTCCCAGCTCAACTGCAACAATGCAACCCTACCAAGGCTATTAATCAACAACTAGTTCATCAACTGAGTGGTTCGAACACTCGATCAAAGAAAAGAACATTTTTCTGACCCAACAACCCACCTAAGCCCTCAAATATACATGCATTTGGCAATCCTATTCCTCTATCTCCCTCTATATCAAATTCTTCAAGTCCCCTCCAAACCAAATACTACCTAGTATTCATACTATTATGCTTATTTATGCCATATCTGATAGGATTCATGCTGGAATCCTTTTCAAGAAATTAGCTGATCCTAGGGTTCCTCTTATTTATTTACAAATTGCTAGGAATGAATTGTGTAAAGCTCTTCTTGATTTAGGTTTCAGTGTCAACCTAATTTCTCATGAGATTTATATTGCATGGAACCCACCTCCTCTCAAGAAGAGTAATATCATATTAGAATTGGCAAACTAGCCCATCGCTATTCCATTGGGACTAGTAGAAGATATTGTGACCACTATCTGTGGGTGGCCTTATCCTGCTAATTTCCTAATAATCAAGGTGAAGAACTATAAAGAGGACTTTCTAATCATCATGGAAAGGGAATGGGTAAGCACTATTGATGCAAAAATAGGCATCAGAGATCTTTCCCTAGAAATATCTGAAGAAAATGCATTCAGGAAGATCGAGAAGAAGTCAGTTCCATGCATCACATACAGTGATACAAGGTGCAATTATGTGCATAAGCTCTAGTTTGTTAAATGAGCATCCATCTTTGCATGCAAGAAATGTGCAGTAGAAGCTGATATTCAAAGGTGTCTGTATGTAATAGCCCCAAAACTATAGGGTACCTAGTAGCTAACCGTTGATTCTAAAAGTAGCACACTTTGCATGGAACCTACTAAGAGCCTAACATGTGCATATGTCATAAGCATGGATAAACTAGAGCAAGTTCATCACCAACTCTTTGATAATGCAAATGATAATGCCTATTAGGGAGAGATGGAAATTCATGAAAATTTCAAGCAAGAGCCCCTTGAATTAAAAACTCTACCTACTTGCATGAAATATATATATTCTTAACAAATGGAAAGCTAGTAATAATAATGCAAATATTTCTCCAGAAAAGAAATAGATGCTATTAAAGACAGTTGAAAAATGGTCAGCAACCTTTGCTTGGTCATATCCCGAACTCACAGGAACTGTTCTTAGGATATGCCAACATCATATCTACATTGATCTGACCATGAAGCCAAAGAGGCAGCCACAAAGGTGATTAAACCCCAAACAGAAGCAGATTGTCAAGGAGGAAATCAAACAACTCCTCAAGATAGGGTTTATCTATCCCATTGTGGATAGCAAGTGTGTCAGTTCACTTGTGATTATGCCAAAGAAAGGTGATAAGTGATGGGTCTGCATTGATTTTTAGCTACTGAATATGACAACATTCAAGGACCATTTTCCATTGCCATTCATTGATCAAGTGTTAGACATAATATCTAGGTATTACTTTTATAGTTTTCTAGATGGCTATAGTGGCTATAATCAAATCTAGATCACACTAGAGGACCAAGCCAAAACAACATTCATGAGTCCCTAGGGTGCTTTTGCATATCATAAGATGCCTTTTGGTCTGTGGAATGCCCCTACTATATTCCAACATCTAGTCCTTAGCATTTTTCAATAGCAAATAGGTAGTAGGATGGAAGTCTTCATGGATGACTTCTCCACCTATGGAGCTACATTTAAGTAAGCCTTGAACTACCTTGAGCAAGAATTGAAAAGATGTGTTGAAACAAACCTTTGGATCAATTGGTAAAAGAGTCACCTGATGGTCTAGGAGGGCATCATGTTGGGGCATACAATTCAATACTCAAAGTTAGTTAGAGTTAGTTAGTGTATCTATCTATTAATAAATGATGAGCAGTAAGGTACCCCTATGCCTAACCATAGAAATCATAGGCGTTCACATGCAAATTTTTCAAACTTTAATTACCAAGTACACTAGAGCTAAATGGTGAGTTTTTGTTGTCCGTTTGTTGTCTTCCCAGTCTCACTTGTGAAATGCAAGTGTATGGTTAAGTGTGACTGAGGCATAATATTTTTATCATTTTGTGTTTTATCAATTTGATTGACTAAAACAATAATGAAAGTGAGAATAATTAAATGCTAAGTGAACTATTGTCTAATCTAGCCTAACATAAGTAACCATCCCCACTTCCTGGACACATCCTGAACTTCATGTAAACACTGACGGGTTGTCAAACGCTAACCATTTCTAAGCTACTAAGTGTCACATGTATGTTCGAAGGGGTTGTGCTTGTGTATTTTAATTAATTGCTTAATTAATCAAAAT
>MNCI01022850.1:876767-889473 GCA_015680685.1 Gnetum montanum | reverse complement strand
CAATATTGGGGCTCATGTAAAACATGATTCATCATACCTCCACAACTAAATGAAAACTCATCCTCAAGTACAGAAGAAGAGGAACAAGTCCCTTACAAAATATATTAGGAGGTATGGAATGTTTGACTAACATGTAGAGTGACATAGAGGAAACAAACAAATACAGAAGTGCCCAAGCATACATCATTACAATTGTGTACAAAATTGGGTGTTCATGACAACAAGAAAGAACACCCTCAGATCCAATGGGCATCCAACCCCTCTTGACAACAAAATAATGAGGGAGAGGTAGAAGAGACCCAATGGTCATGAACAATCTCCTGTGAGCAATATTACTCCATCATCCTTGGTGAAGATAGTCCTACTTCTAGTCCATGCTTCCCACTGCAATCACAACAAAATCAAGGATTAGTATATAAAGTTTAACACATAGTGGATGAATACCTTATCTCATCAATGGTTATACCTAGCTAAGTTGTGATTTTGGTAGATTGGTTGCTTCATAATGTTAGTGGTAAGACTAACAAATAGGTTAGGTAAGAGAAGCGGTCCATAAAATTCAAAAAAAGCTTAACACAAGGAATACTGAAAACAGGGAATAGAAATTCACAATAATAAAAAGAGATAATTCACTAAAAATGATTATTAATATGTGTACAATTGGATGGCATTGATGGGGTAAATAAAAAGAATTCAATTGTAAAAATGTCTAAGGTTAAAGAACTTAACTTAACCAAACCAAAAGATATGCAAGTGGGTCCTCCCCAAAGCAAGCATAAGTCTTTTATGCCCTTGCATAACTTCAAACCAAGGAGTCCATGGGCTCTATGGATGATTAATGGTTACAAAAGGTTAAGTACAAAAACCCAAAAGTAACTGATTGAGAATCCTAACACATCAAACAAGAATATCGAATCAAAACATGAAACTGGCAGTGAGGCGAGACATGAAAAGCATAGATGGATGAGACATAGAATAGAATGGAGTTCATAACTATGGTCACATGAAGTTCCTTGTGGATTTTGTGATTAAATGACTTAGTAGGATCCATCCTTAGTCTAGACCAAAACCAGCCACTTTTAGTGACCTTGCATCAACACTCTAAGACTAGTTCATCCCCTGAGACATAAGAATGCTCCCACAAAACAACTGCCATTCCAAATTGGAGAAGAAATAGGAAGTGAGAAAGGGCCTTAGTTAGAAGAGATAAGACAAGTCCCATAACCAGTTCTTGTAGCCCTTTTATTTGGTCTAAGGGGTGTGATTTGAATTCCAATATTTTTTTTCAATGGGAATCACACCATGCAAAGACCCATGCCTTTTTAGATTTATTTTGTCCAAGGGGTGTGCTTTGAATCCTCATCTTTTTCTTTTTCTTTTTATGAGGACCACACCATGCAAGAACTTATTTGACTTCCTATTGTGGAATGACACGAAATAGTGAGAAGTTCACAAGAACACCCTCGCACACAGGAAAAAGAAATATTACAAAGAATATCGCATCCCTTTGAAGCCACACCCTATCTGAACCTTTGAATCCTTCCCAATTCTGAAAACTACACAAGTTACAAATTTATTAAAGTTGTATTAATGAAAAAGGGACTGCACATTTCCAAAACAAAGAAAACCATAGAGTGTGTAGATGGGTGAATGATGTGGACTCACTACCTATTACATGAAAAGAAACCATGTCCTAGCTATCAGTAACAACATTCAGAGTTAGAAACCATACATCAGCAATCAAATCACGAATGATACAAACCACCATCAAGTAGCACATTACCATTGTACCTAGCACCTTATTAGCAAAAAGAGTAGAAAATTACACCAAACATGAAAAAATATAAAAGAAAGTAAAAGATATTCAAGTAATATTAAATATACTAACGATGGTGTAAAATAAAGAACATGAAAAACAAAAAGTTGTAAAATCAAAAATGTGTAAAACAAAAAGTTGAAAGACTAAGAAACGACTTAAAGTGTCAATATCAATGGCCATCTCCCCCATGACTAAGTTGGAAGGAGGAGATCCAAAAGATTAAGCATGGTTGTCCATCTTGTGAGGTGTCTGTTGAGTTGGTTGGCTTGGGCTCATGGAAAGATTTTAGTTGTTGGATGTTGACTAATTGCTTATTGTCTAGGCTTTCAAGTTTATATATTATCATGGCCCCAAATGGAAAAGTCTCTTCAATAATGTAAGGTCCTTACAATAATGTTTGAAACTTGGTTCATTGAGGTACGTGTGTGGGTTTCCAGTAGCGAACCTTGTCTCCTAGTTAAAACTTGACTTTTCTTATTTTGAGGTCATGGCATTTCTTATTGAATGCCTAATGCACTTCGTTGGATGACAGGGTCATCAATTAATTTTCATCTAGCAAGTTGAGTTTCATTAATCTTTCCTTTTGTGCTAAACTTAGATCCATGTCAAGGTCGTAGGTTTTAGAGAGTGTACAAAGCTTGGATTGAATGGGCAGTTTTGATAGTTTTCTTTACACAAGCTCATAGGGAGAATAACCTACGGGAAGCTTCCATGTGGAGCAATAAAACCAAAGGGCAGCGTTTATTTTGGTGCTCTAGTCTCTCCAGTACTTGCTAATAGTGCATATTAGAATTTTCATAATCTCCCAATTAGTGACTTTAGCTTGACCATTGGCTTGAGGGTGATAAGGTGTTGTGAGTTTGTGCTCAACCCCCAAACACTGCATAAGTTTTTAGAAAGTGGCACCTATGAAATGAGTTCTATTGTCAGAAATTAATACACAAAGCATACCAAACCTATTTATAATATTCTTTTGTACAAACCAAGCAGCAGTAGTGGATGTATAGTTGATGACGGCTACTGCTTCTACCCACTTAGTGCAATAGTCAACCGCAACTATTATATACTCCTTTCCATTTGACATAGGCACGATGGAACCCATAAAGTCAATGCTCCAAATATCAAATGACTCGAGAGGTTGAATCCATTACTATGGCCCCTCCATTTGAGCTATTATTCCACCATCTCTCTGACAATGATCACAAGCATAGACAAATTGGTGTGCATCTCTGAAGATTATTGGCCAGTAATATCCTGCCATGAGGATTTTTATGGATGTGCATCTCCCAGCATAATGGCCCCCACAAGGGCCTTCGTGAGCATCTTAGAGAATGCATAGTTGATCCATGTCAATGACACACTAGTTTACTAGGCCATCAGGACATACTTTATAAAGGTTCCTGTTGATTTCCATAAAATGCTTAACCTAGTGAAGAAACTGTTGTTTCTTCTGGGTGTCTAACCCTCACAGTAGTTCTTGCTTGAGCAAATAAGTAAGAATGGTGTCATACCATCTTGGTTCATTGGGCATTTATGCATTAATAGCCCCTACAAAGAGATATTCATCAAGAAATTGATCAGATAAGGGGCTCTCTTTCTCCTTGTCATCCCATCTTAGTTGTGAGAAGTGGTCGGTGACCGCATTTTCTACATCCTTTCGATCTACCATTGTAAGATCAAACTCTTGAAAAACCATGAGCCATCGTATGACACGAGGGCTCACCATTGATTTATTTATTAAAAACTAGATGATGCTATAATCTATGTGCACGGACACTTAATAACTAAGCACATAGTACCTGAACGTTTCTAAGGAAAACACCATCATCATCAACTCTTTTTTCGTAGTGGTGTAGTTTAGCTGTGCATCTAGATACTCTGGCTTGCACAGTGAATGTAATATGGATGTCTCTGATCATCCATCTATGTAAGCATTTTCCCCAAAGTATAATTTGATGCATCGGTCATCACATGAAATGGCCTGGACTAATTAGGTGCTTGTAGAACTGGGATCTTAACAAGCTTATGCTTCAGTTGTTGAAATGCTATTTTAGATGTAGGGGTCCAAACAAATGGTGCATCTTTCTTTGTTAATTCAACCAACGGCTTGGTAATTTTCAAAAATTTCTCGATGAATCATTGGTAGTAGCTAGTATGATCAAGGAATGACCACACTTCTTTAACTATTTCTGGTTAATGGGTTATTCCTTGGATGACCCTTATCTTTTCAGGGTCCATTGAATTCCTACTTTTGAGATATGGTGCTCCAAAACTATGCCTTCCTGGACCATAACGTGGCTCTTTTGCCAATTTAGCCAGAGCTTTGTTTCGACACATCTCCTCAACACCTACTCAAGATAGTCCAGCGCTTGCTTGAACGTAGCTCCGTAGGTAGAAAAGTCATCCATGAATACTTCTACCTCGCTACCAATTTTTTGTTAGAAAATGCTAAGGACTAATCATTAAAATGTAGCTAGGGCATTACATATACTAAGTGGCATTTGACAATAAGCGAAATTCCTCGAAGGACTTGTGAAAGTAGTCTTTGCCTAGTCCTCTAGTGTGATTTGGATTTGGTTATAGCCACTATAACCATCAAAAAAGCTGTAGAAGCTGTGCCTAGAAATGGTGTCCAGCACATAATCAACAAAGGGAAATGGAAAATGATCTTTGAAAGTTGCCATATTGAGCAACTAAAAGTTGATGCATACTCACCATTTTCCTCCTTTCTTGGGCACGATCATGAGTACAGGGTAGATGAATTTTGCCTTAAGGAGTTGCTTAATCTCCTCTTTAATAATCTGCATTAATTTGAGATTTAATCATCACTACAGCTATCATTTTGGCTTAACAATAGAATAAGTGTATATCTAGTGCTAACATATTCTTAGATCTATTCCTGTAAGCTCAAAATATGACTAGGCAAAGGCCACTAACCATTTTTTCACAACATTCATCAACATCTTCTTTTTTCCTGTAGTAATTTTGGCATTAATGATGATCAACTTTTCATTTTTTAAGAACACATACTTCATTTCGATCAGTAGTATCTTTAATTCAAGGGGTTCTTGTTTGAAATTATCAGGAATCTCCAAGTCTCCCTAATTGATATCATCATTTACTCCCTTGGAGAGTTGGTGATGAACTTGCTCGAGTTCGTTCATACTTGCAACATAATCACATGTTAAGCCCTCAGTAGGTTCCATGCACAATGTACTACTACTAGAATTAGCTATTAGCCACTGGGTGCCTTCTTGTTTTGTGGCTACTACGTATAGACATCTTTGGATTTCAACTTCTAGTGCACACTGCTTGCATGCGGAGATAGATGTTCACTTTACTAATGATAGCTTCTACACACAATGGCACCCTAAATTATTGTATGCAATACATGGAACCCTCTTCTTCTCAATCTTCCCAAATCCATTTTCTATAGATATCTCTATGGAAAGATCTCTAATGCCCATTTTGGCATCAACAATGCTTAACCACGTCCTTCCCATAATAACTGGGAAGTCCCCCTTGTAGTTCTCTATCTTAATTACTAGGAAGTCGATAGGATATGACCACCTACAAATGGTGGTCATGATGTCTTCTACTAGTCCCAATGGAACAGTGATGGATTGGTATGCCAACTCCAGCCTGATATTGTTCTTCTTTAAGGAAGGAAGATTCCACGTAGTGTACATCTCATGCGAGATCAGATTAACACTAGAACCAAAGTCAAGAAGACCTTTACAAGACTCATTCCCAACAATTTGCAAATATACTAAGGGACTCCCAGGATCGACTAACTTCCTAGGTAGGTTGCAGGCTCGAATCCAATCAGATACAACATGGGTCAACATCACGATATGGATTTGAGAGGGATTTTGGTTTTAAGGGGACTTAAATAAAGGTGATGTAGAGAAAGGTGGAGGAGCAAGGCCACCAACCACTAGTGTGTCTAAGGGCTTTAGTGGACTATGAGGTTGAAAGAAGGGTCTTTTCCTTGATCATGGTTTGGACCCACTTGGTTGGCTAACCAATTGTAGATTAACTACCCTCATAGTGTTTCCTTGTTGTGGTTGGGCAGGCAATTCACCCTGTATGAATGGAGTAGGTGGTAGCTATGTAAGAGGTGAAGGAGTAGGTGCAAGAACAAGAGGAGCATGAGGATAGTAGGTTATGTCCCTCCTTGCATATGGTGGTTGGTAAACTTCATAAGGGTATTGGTGAGGTTGGTAAGCAGCAACATGACTACAAGAGTCCCATGGAGATGAAGGTTGCTGAACATAATAACCATAGGGATCCGATTGCCAGTAGAGATACTGTTATCTTGGAGTGCCAATGCCCACGATTGTGGTTGCTGCCACTGCTAGTACAATTCATAAGGTTGCAGTGGAGTTCCACTTGAATAATACTGCTATGGTTGGTGAAATTGTTGAGAGTTTCCTTGTGGATAAGGTAATCTTTTGGGTTTTTTCCTTTGTGTAAGTCATGGATGTAAGGTATACACCCCAGATTCCTGCAAGTGTGCCATAATTAGACAATATCCCTTGGGATGTTCATACTAGTAGATGTCACACCTACCACCATCATCTAATTCATCATCTACAACCATCTCTATTGCAGCCATCTTACACTTACCCTTGGATATGGCACATTCATTTTCCTTACATCTCCAACACTCACGCTCACCACTTTGTTCCTCGAACTCTTTAGCAATTTTTAAAATAACTTGCAACTTATAATCCATGGAGTCCCATAATCGGTCAACCTTAGTCATAATTTCAAACTAAAATTTCTAGAGTGGTAATGTTTTTTGATTAGCCACCTCATCTCTTGTTGACTCATCCTCACTATCAGAAAATCAAACCCCCCTTTTTCGAATGGAAGGATCCCTATTGTATTCCTCTGCACTTTCTTGCTTTCTTAATTCTCCCTCCTCCCTAGCTACCTACTCAATTAACTTTTGGATTTGACAAGAACTTAACTTTGTCAATCTCTCTTCAGCACAGACGCCAAGGGTTTTCCTTATTTCATATCGTAGCCCATCTATAATATGGCGAAGTTGATCAAGTTGAGAATATCCATGGTCAGGACACTTATGCAACAGAGAGTAGTATTGGCCAATAGCAGCATCTAAGGGCTCATGGTTTCCTTATTTCCATCCCTAGATCTACTTCCTTAGGTTGGGCACTTGAAAGTACATTTGATATTTTTCATTAAAGAATTCTAACATCGTACTCCCCTGCCTGATTGATTTCGATTCCAAGGACCAATACCAATTTTCTACTTTCTTAATGAATGTCCTTGGAAATAATTTCAATTTCTGCCAATCATTCTCAATATTTTTCAAGGCACATGCATTCTAGTAGGCTTAGAGATAATTTTGCGAATCAACATCATAACCTCCCTCAAACCAAGGGATGTTGTTCATGTCTAGCCTCTTTATTCTGCTATCCTTTACATGCCGTGTTGGAATCCTTATGGCCTCTACAATGTTTAACATTCTCTGAATGGCAAGTAGAGGTTCATCAAGGCCATAGTGATGGTGCCTACGATGTTCTCTACTAGCCCTTCCTTCATGGTGGTGGGTCTCTTTGGATCAACCATGCCTCCTATCGCGACTGTCTCGACGGTCCCTTCTGTTGTTTTGGTTTCATTGATCACCTCCATCATAGTCATGCCCTCTACAACCATGATTTAAGCTAGATGAAGAAGAAGATGAAGATGAAGGAGAAGAGGAAGGGGGCTTGCATTGTGCAAGCACCTACTACCTTCTCTTTGATGATCGTGACCACAATTGTGATTATGACTTCCACTTGCCCCTTTTTCATGACTTGCTCCTCTAGATCCATTTTTGTCATTAGATTCATTCCAACTAGAACCAAGATTATGAATTTTGGATTGCACGTTCTGGTTGAGGGCCCCTTGACCAAAGTCAAAGAGAGGAGTGTCACCAAAGGAAAAGTCCTTAGAGAAGTGTTTGCCTCCATCAAATGGGCCAAGTGGAGGTGGAAAAGTGTTTGACTCCTTGCCCTTCGAAAGCTCATGTTGTTGCTCTAGCTAATGATCCCTTAATCTTTGTGCTTTAGTGGGATGGCTATCCCTTGAATCGGGATCTTGCATCTCATACTCCTCGTGAAGATATTGAAGTCCATGTCGTGCAAGCATTAGCTGGAGCATAGTTGGAACAGATCAATCTAGTGGCAACACAATGTTACCTTCCATGTCGTGCCACTACAACATTTCATCTTGATGTAAGATGAAGGTGAATTCTAGTACATGCTCATCAGGATGAGAGCATCTACCACCTGGTATTGTTGAGGCACTTAGTCTGTCCTGGGCGATGATAGGCTCCTATGAGAAGAAGACATTTTATATTAGTGAATCTATATGTAGTGTGCAGTTAAGATTTAATTTAATTATAATAATAATTTTGTTTTTGTAAGATTTGACCTTAGGGTTTGAACAACGAGGTTACTAAGTTTAGATAGCACACGTACAACTAAAGTCTCCAGCAACAACACCAATGATGAGCATTGAGGTACCTCTATGCCTAACCATACAAATCACAGGAATTCGTGTGTAATCTAGTGAAATTTCGTAAACTTTCATTACCAAGTACACTAGAGCTAAATGGTGAGTTCGTGTTGTCTATTTGTTGTCTTCCCATTCTCACTTGTGAAATGCAAGTGTATGGTTAAGTGTGACTAAGGTATAAGATTTTTATCATTTTATGTTTTATCAATTTGATCACCTAAAACAATAATGAAAATGAGAATAATTAAATGCTAAGTGAACTATTGTCTAATCTAGCCTAACACAAGTAACCGTCCCCACTTCTTGGACACATCCTAAACTTCATGTAAACATTGTTGGGTTGTCAAACACTAACCGTTTCTGAGCTACCAAGTGTCACACGTATGTTCGAAGGGGTTGTGCTTGTGTATTTTAATTAATTGGTTAACTAATAAAATTATTTGCTAAATGAATAATGTTAAATGTGAACTATATGAAATCACAATGTATATATGTATAAAGAAAGAAAAATGAGCTCGTCTTTATTGCCAATACAATGGTATGTTCAAGTACATCAATTATTGAATAAAGATCCAATTACACTTAGACCTCCTGTTGTGGGCACTTGGAAAATATTCTAACTCTCGAATGAAAAAATTGCAAGAATTTTGCTACTTGACTAAAAAAACTCTCTCCAAATCATGTGCCCAAGGGTTGTATTTATAGACCCAGGAATACCTCACAATATCGCATACTTAATATCGCATATTGGGCCACAATATTGCTTACCCAATAATGTGTACCTGATATCACAGCCACCCTTATATCGAATACCCGATATCAGGGCTCATGTAAAGCAAACTTCATCAATAAAGTTCCATATTTCCACAAATTTTGTAAGAAACTCAATCCCAATTTTATTCACTTAAGGAAAATTTTTTAGTTAGTCATGGAGGTATGATAAACCATCAATAAGACAAGCTACATCAATGCATGCCCATCGATGTAGCCCCATCGACATATCCCCATTGATGCATACTATGATGCCTTGACACAGGTATGTTGATGCTAATGTAATCGTTGCCTATATAAATGCATATACCCCTCACATTTATAACATCTTTCAATCTTAACCTTAGCTAAATTTTTGTAGTTTTCTTCTACGAAAGTTAAAATATTTTTCCTATGAGTGCCCATAGTGTGGATTAAAGAGATTACATGACATTTTATTTGAGTACATATGTACCTGAACACACTTGCATGGACAATAATAAAATTGAGATTTCCTCTATCCATTGCAACACATAAATTAGCATAATTCTACTTTTCAACATTTTATTTTATATGCAATTTATATCATTGTTCTTAAGTAATTCATTTTATTCTTCATAAGCACATGAGTACGACCACTTCGAGCATAACATATTGATGTTTGGTAATCTCAATAGTGGATACTTGGTATGCCCATTAGTAAATACTTGGTAACCCAGCAGTGTTAATATATGTTTAAGATGTGTATGACAAGTGGGAATGGATACTCTACGTAAAGATAGTTAATTATTAAAGTAATTAGTTAGTTAATTTAATCATTAAATCTTTATTCATTCAATCATTTAGTAGTCAAGAAAAAAATAATAAAAAATATAAAAATGATCTTATACCTCAACCACACTTAACCATGTGCATAGATTAACACAAGTATGTATTCTAAAGATAACAACTTACAACTACCTAATTCACTATTTAGGAATATTGGCCACTTGGTAAATAAGTCCATGGAATTTGACTGGATTGCATGTAAATGCTTGTGATTTATATGGTTAAGCATAGTGACTATCCACCACTCATCAATGTCCTCCCCAAAATCTAACCTTACCAATGTGTTCAGGATGTTCAAAAATGTTAGTTTTGATCCTTGGTTCACTAGAATCTAAGTTACGATTTTTGAGGTATCACATTTTCTAGTTTATTAAAATACTGTAAAAGTTTCAACATTTGAACTAGACGACCATGATAAGTAATTCCTAGATAAGATCTCAACATATGATTAGGTAGAGCACTTGATAAGAATTCTATAGGTCCAAACAGAATCTGATTTAGAGTCCTAATGTGTGTGTTATGAGAGGTTAAACACTAAGAGTATTATTGAAAAGAGAAAATAGGAAAAGAACTTATGAAAATTATTTATGTAAAATAAAAATTTAAAAAATTAAAAATTAAAAAGTCAAAAAGGAAAAAGCACATTCATGTGAAGAGTGAAAGTAAAAGAAAAGCATATATGTTATAGCATATAACATATGCATATGTTATGTATTACTTTTTTATGCATTGCCTTTTCTTCTTCCGCCATGTTCTGTGGTGATTTGGTTTTCTTTTTTGTTTTTGAAATAAAAACCCTTCCTCACGTCATTTCATCATTGGAAACCTCATTTTAGCCCAGTTTGTTTCCTTTGAAGCGTGTTTCTTTTGTTTCTAAACATGTATCAAGTCCACGTATTCTACTACATGAGATTCTTCCACTTATAACTAAATTATGGCCTTTGATATGTCCTTTTTTGGATTGTAAGGGGGTTTCTAGCACAATAGTTCAAAGCAAAGTAAAAGGCTAATTTTGGGCATCTTGGTGGGTAAGAAAGTTATTTTACTTTCCTTTTTATGTAGCTATCCTATTTTGCTATGGATTTTGCATGTTTTCTTTCTACCTTTTGGTTTTTCATTATTCTTCTATGATTTTAATTGTTCTATGGAGATTTTGCTAAATTTTTGCAATTGTGGACTTAATAGCATATGGAAATTAATATTTTATTTGCATCCAAGCCATGTTATGTCTTTTGAATGAAATTTTAAATTGTAGAAACTTTGCTCAATGTGTTTCTTGGATATTTTATGATTATTTTGGATCAGCCCATGATACAAACATGATTTTGTGAGAATTTTGTGGAATTTCGGTTTTTATGGATTTTTGGCCATTTTGGGAAATCTTTTGGATTTTTGGAATAAAATAATAATAATTATGTAACTAATTTTGCCCAATTGATAGTTAGAGCTGCAAATCTTTTAGATGCCCCCATCTACATGCAGTAGTGGAGTGTTCCTTTGTGGGACCCACCTCACAGGAACAAAGGTTGTTGGATGGATTTCTTACCCTAGATTTTGATTCGTAAGTTCATGTGAGGCTATGGATTTAGCCAAGACCATGGCACTAAGCGAGTGAGTTTAGTGGTGTGCACTAAGATATATTCAAGACCTATGTCTCGAATGATACGTATGCCTTGTCTGTTGAGGATGTTAGTAGTGAGCCTATTGCCAAAACCAAGCCATAAGTGACTTGTTTGGGGTCACAAGGATAATTTGATGATAGTAGTAAGGTTATTATAAGAGGTTTCAATGAGTCCCTTTGGCAGTAAGAGTAGCCAATACCTAGCCTTTAGAGATACCTAGATAAAATACACTATTTGAAATTTTGTTGGGCAAATTTGTGATACCTTTGTACATTAAATAATCAAAATATGCATTATTTTGGACTTTTGGAAAACATATGGCATTTCTAGACTTTGAAAATTTTTGGAAATTTTGTGACATTTCTAGTCCTAAAACATTTTTAAATATTTAACTAGAAACTTCTACTTAGCCCATATCCTAAGACTTTTGGCCCAAAACCTTTATGCTCCATGAAGAGGGAAATATAATAACCTTTCTTATTTGAGGGGCTTTAACTAATACATTTCAATGTAGAGTGCCTAAAGTAGCTATGGAAACATAAGAAAAAGGACATGGAACTAAAGGTGAATCAATTTTGTACAAGATGGACCCTCTACACTTAAAAAATAATTTCTATATATTTTGTATTTTTGTAAAATAAAAACCTTGTACACTTTTGGGATGCTTGTGCCATGAGCACATTTTTATGAATAAATAATAAAGTATGATAGATATGAAATTGTCATTTTTGCCATTTGGACCTTGCAAGGATAATTTTTTATTTTGGCACGCAATATGTTTCAGAAAACTTAATATTATTTGTTATATATTAATATTTTACTTAATTAGTGATGAGTGGCAAGGTACCCCTACACTCAACCATACGAATATGAGCATTACACGCACAATCCAGTCGAACTCCGCAGACTAAGTGCCTACACGCCTTATGGAACACCTAAGGTTAATCAATCGTTGTCCTCCCAAGCTTACTTGTATTTGTCATGATTGTATGGTTAAGTAAGCTTGAGGCATGTGATTTTTATATCTTTTATGTTTTTTTCGCCTATGCTAAGAGAGGAAAGGGGTGAAGAGACTAAGTAACTAACTTTAACTAACTAAGCCTTAATCATCCTAGCATTAGTATCTATTCCCACTTGTCATTTCACACCCTGAACCAAT
>MNCI01022850.1:834011-873877 GCA_015680685.1 Gnetum montanum | reverse complement strand
TTGTTGGTTTGAAGGGAGCTCCGAAGCCTTACTTGATGGAGGAGTGATCATGGACTCAATCGCTTGTGGTTGTGAGAGCTTATTTGGACTATTGGTTTTAAAGAAAGATCTTCTCTTTGTACAGTTGTTAGAACCAGCAGTGGGTCTAAGGTTTACAACTCTCGTAGCATTACGTTGTTGCGATTGAGTGGGGAGTTCCCCTTGCATCGTTCGACCGGGTGGTAGTGGAACTATTGGTGTCAGAGATGCAGATGGATTCGGAGGATGGTATGCATGTGGAGTGTCTCTCCCAGGAGAGGGAGTCTTAAAATACTCCCAAACTTGGTAGTGATGTTGTGGAGTTACGTGACCCATAGAGTCACTTGGAGAAACTGGCTGCTGCACGTAATAGCCATACAGGTCTGGTTGCTGGTAAGGGTATTGTGTCTAGGCGGTGGCATCCCCCATGACTGTGGGTATTGCCACTGTTGGTGTTGCTCGATAGGTTGTGGCAAAGTTCCACTTGGATAATACGTTAAGGGTTGATGGAACTGCCTTGAATTACCTTGGGGATAAGGTAACCTCCAGGGTGCTTGTCATTTGTTTAAGTCTTGGCTTGAGTGCATACACCCTGGACTCTTGCAGATGTGAGATTATTGGGCAACATCCCTTAGGATGGTCATACTGGCATATTTCACATCCACCGTCATGATCCGTATTGGAATCCACAACCTCATCGGTGATAGTCATTTTTCCCTTACCCTTGTTACGTGCATGGTCTGAATCTCTCCTCTTTTTCTTATCATGGTCACTACTTCGCTCCTTAGACTCCTCTACAATTTTTAAAATGGTTTCAAATCTACTATCTAAGGAGTCCCACATTTGATCTACCTTAGCCGACACTTCAGTTGTTAAATTTTGAAGCTGCAAGGTTTTTCTATTCACAAAATCCTCAAGTGGTGACTCATCCTCCTCCTCGCAGAATCTCACTTCCCTCTTTCAGAGGGAAGGATCGTGGTTATACTCTTCCACACTTTCTCTTTTTTGTAGCTCTCCTTCTCCCTTAGCTACTTGCTCCAACAATCTATGAACTTCATGGAACCTAAGTTCAAATAATCTCCCTTGGGCATATGTTCCAAGGGTTCTCCTAGTTTCATGTCTTAGCCCATCTACAAGGTGGCGGAGTTGATCTCGTTGTGCATAACCGTGGCCCGGGCAACAATGTATTAGTGCATAATATTGGCCCATGGCAGCATCCAAGGGTTTGTGATTACCCTGCTTCCATCCTTGGATCTGCTTATGCAAGTTGGACACTCTGGAGTATATTTGATATTTATCGTTGAATAGTTCTAGCATTGTATTCCATCATCTAATAGATTCCAGTTCTAAGGACCGGTACCAACTTTCTGCTTCTTTTATGAGTGTCATTGGGAACAACTTTAACTTTTTCCACTCATTTTCGATATTCTACAAGGCATAGGCATCGTGAAATGCTTATAAGTGATTTTTCATATTAGCGTTGTATCCCCCCTCAAATTGGGGGATATTATTCATGTCTAGTCTCTTGATCTGGCTATCTTTCTGGTGCCTTGTAGGTATCTTCACAGCCTCCGTAATATCTAACATACTTCAGGTGGCAAGTAGGGGTTCATCATGGTCATTTCTCTCATGGTGTCTGTGATGTCTATACTATTCCCTACTTTCTCTTCTACCATGCCTTGATTCTCTTGAATGTCCTCGTCCTTGCTCTCGACTCTCTCGTCAAGGGTTCTCATTATGCCTACCCTTGTCCTCACGGTTGTGCTCTTTGTGACTGTGTCCTGATGTGGAAGGAGAGGGTGAATGATGTGATGAAGGTGAAGAAGAAGGGGAACCATCGCCATGATGATGTTTCTTACCTTCTCTTCGGTGGCTACGGCCCCGATCGTGATGATGATCAGAATTCCCGCCTTTGTCATGTGTTTGTGTTCCCTCATTGAACGCTTGGTGTTCATGGGGATCAGAACCAGGGTTGTGAATCGTAGAGTGTAGGTTCTGATACCTCACCTCCTTACCATCGTTAGGAGGGGGAACATCATTTTGTGGAAAACCTATTAAAATAGGTTCACCACCCTTGATTTCGCTTATGACAGGTGAACCGTTATGGGGCCCCTTGCCCTTCAACGATGTATGGTAACTCTCTTGCCGCGAGTCCCTTAAATGTTACGCCGCGATGGGATGGTAATCCCTTGTGTCATAATCACTTGCAACGTATTCAACGTATAGCTACGTCATGTCTATCTGTGCAAGAGCACGAACAAGCATGTTAGGGACTATAGGATATGGAGGTAACACTATGTTACCTTGCAAGTCTCGCCAACGCAGTTGTTCATCCTGATGGAGGATAAAGGTAAAATCGGGTACATACTCATCATGATAAGTATATACTACCCGATACTGTTGAGGAACTGGCGAGTCTGGGTTACATGTGTTAGACCGCAAACTATCTCTTGTGTGATCCCTAGGTGGTGAAGTGCTTTTATGAGAAGAAGACATTGTTATCTTGTCAGTGTCCTATTGACTGTTGTTTAAATTTTCTTCTGATTAACCCTAAGGGTTCGTTTAAGCTTCCCAACGATGTGGATGATTTCCTATGTTCTACTTAGCACATAAACAACTTAGTCCCTGGCAACGGCACCAATGATGAATGGCGAGGTACCCCTACACTCAACCATACGAATACGAGCGTTACACGCGTGATCCAGTCGAACTCCGTAGACTAAGTGCCTACACGCCTTATGGAACACCTAAGGTTAATCAATTGTTATCCTCCCAAGCTTACCTGTATTTGACACATTTGTATGGTTAAGTAATCTTGAGGCATGTGATTTTTATATCTTTTATGTTTTTATCGCATATGCTAAGAGAGGAAAGGGGTGAAGAGACTAAGTAACTAACTTTAACTAACTAAGCCTTAATCATCCTAGCATTAGTATCCATTTCCACTTGCCGTTTCACACCCTGAACCAATGCAATGCTGCTGGGATTACCAAACGCTATTTGTTACTGGGATTACCAAGCGTAACGCATGTGCTCGAAGCGGTCATACTGAATGCACTTAACTATGAGAGTTGAGGGTTGAGAGAGATTAAGTCCTTAAGAAAGCATTTAAACAATTAACAATAATTAAATTCCTATTTAGCTTAGTCCATGCACTACAAGGTTTATCGAAAAGTTCGTCTTTATTGTTGTACACAGTTGTGTGCTCAGGTACAGAATTGCTCAAATAAAGATCCGTTCACTTTGGGACTCCTACTGCGGGCAGATGGAAATTATTCTAACTTTGGAATGGAAAAATGGCAAGAGTTTGGCGAAGGTCTAGCTCTAGATGGAGAAACAAGGGAGAGCCACCTCTTATTTATAGAACTGGCAGTGGGTTGCGATATCGCGTACATGATATCATAGGGAAGGACACGATATCGCATATGTGATATCATAGGGAAGGACGCGATATCGTGTACGCGATATCATCACATACGCGATATCACGGCCCATGTGATATCCCATCCCATCAATTAGTATTATTTTTAAATTTTATTAATTAATTTGGTAAACTTTAAACTTGAATATTTGTATGTCTTGATATCCCATTCGAAACAAGTGTCATTAGGATTGTTACTTTGTTTACCATTTAATGATGCAATTAGTAAAATTTTTTGACACCTACATTTTTGTGCCTATGCTAATCTCTATTTTTTTCCTATTTAAATTTTATTTAATTATCGATGAGTAATCTAAAATTTTACTACGTTGTATTGCTCTACTATATTTATGTTTTTAATTAACAATTTTTATCTATTTTATGGTTTCCTTTTGATTTGATAAATCAAGGTTAAATCCAAATCCTTAGGGTCTCGTAGCATTTCTATTAGTTATTTATATGATTTTAGAGATAATTAATAGGGGTGTTACAACAAGAGATGCAAAATTTAATTATTTGATAAATGAATTTAAAAAAGTAAAACTTATTTTGAAAATTAATGCTTTTTATAATATGAAACCAAAGTATTTCAAGGAAGAGAAATTGATTAATTTGGTTTATCATAGTACAATTGAAATTGGACGTGTTTGATTTTGAGGAATGTGATGATGATCATGAAAGTGAGGCATAACTTA
Source organism: Gnetum montanum (assembly GCA_015680685.1). Classification (NCBI taxonomy): domain Eukaryota; kingdom Viridiplantae; phylum Streptophyta; class Gnetopsida; order Gnetales; family Gnetaceae; genus Gnetum; species Gnetum montanum. The sequence goes on along the minus strand of MNCI01022850.1, from coordinate 869,743 downwards.
CTTGGTAATAACATGTGGTTTGTCATAGTGTATGTCATAAGTGTAAATCAAGGGAATTATGTTAAAATAAATGCTACCTAAAGGCCTAGTAAAAATATGTGTAACAGCTATGGCATCAAGTAGACGGTCATAGCAAATTAATGTTACTTTTTTCACTTATCATAATAGATAATATGAACGTAATCCACTTAAACCTTTTAACATAACTTTGAAACCTTTGTTAGAAGTTAACTAAAAGGAATGGAGAAGAAAGAAGAGACATTTAACTTGATGGATAAAGATTTCAATTGGCTAATGAGTCACCAAGCTCTTGAGAATGTATTGTCATAAACTACGAAAGACAGAAAAGAAGAGAGTTAATAAAACACATTTAGTAGCTTAAGGATTCATGACATCCTTGATGGATAAAGATTTCAAGTAGAAAATGGGTCCTAACTCCCTAAACTCTAGAAAAAAGAAGCTCTTAAATTGAAAAAAGAAATGAAAAAGGTAATGGCAAAAAGTACGTCAAGATAAGAAAACCTTTCGTTAATGATTCCTTTATGTTTATTATGATTTGAATGTTACAAGTTCGAGAAAATTAATGATGGATCCAAAGCTTTCAAATCAAAGAAAATTATCCTCCAAGGTAAAAAGTCCAATGAGACAAAGGGAATGAGATAAAGGGATGAAGCATATTTGCTGCTTCATTCATTTCAATAATGAATACGTTGATTTTGATCACACGACAACTAACCTTAAATGACAACTAAAGATAAGCAATGTTGTTGTGCTAATTACCTTGTCTTTTTCATAATCCACTGCTTTTGATCCTATCAAAATAGGCCAAGGATTTACCAACAATTTCTTAAGGCCAATGGTTCATTAAGGTACGCAAATGATTTAACACCAATTTGGTATGGCAAAAGGATACAAGTTTTTTATCTCATCAATATGAACTAATGCATTGAGGCAGGTAAAGGATTTGATAATGATTTACCATGGCTGGTTGTCTACCTAATACCTATTATTGTAGTCTTAAAATGAATATTTTTAGTATGCTCAAGGTATCATATCCCTGATGTATATTCCTTAAGATTGAATATCTAAATTGCAAAATACAAACTAGAAAATCACAAACCACAAATGAACTAAAAACCAAAACCAGGTGAAAAACATTTTGGTATTTAAATTTTCTTAATCTTGTCTCAGGTAAGTGCCTTGAAAACAAGAATAAAAAACCGATCCTTGCAAACAAAACTCGCAAGATAAAGTTCATTGACAATAATTCCATAATCATACCACATATATGCTACAACATGAAACGGGAAACAAACTTAACAATCTCTGTATAGTGCAGAAAAGTAACAAATATTTCTTAATGATTTTTAGCAACAGAAATCCCGGGTTCTATAGTGGCCGGGTCACAGCACAAGGTTATTTTTTAAAAAAAAGTTCACGCAGAAGGTTTCAGAAAGAGCCCCAAACAAATTACATTAGAATAGCACATAAGCCAGAGTTCAAACAGCATTGCATGCACCACCAACTGAATTAACATAACAAGCCGATGGATCTAATGGACTTTCAACCTCTGAACAGGGTTGGGGATACACCGTTTCTGAGAATCCTCCGACATAAGTGCAATTCCAAGCAGGCACAGTGGAGGCTTTTAGGTAAACGTTGGACATGCAAAGGTTGTGGTAGGGAGCCTGCTTAATTCCCTCCCAAGTCCCTGCTGCTTTAATATCAACACCATAAATGTCCTTGAATGTTATCCTTTCAATGACTGGCATAGCATTTGGGTCATATTTGTCATCAGGATGGTCTCCATATGAACCTGTGAAGCAAATGGCACAACTTACATTGTTCATTGTTACATTGTGTATGTACACATCTTTCACATAGCCACCTCTCCCTGGAGAAGATTTGATCCTGAGACCTCTTCTTGAGTTGAAGATTTGAAGATCATAGGCATGGATGCCTTGGACCCCTCCTGACATTTCACTGCCTATTGCAAAGCCTGAACTTGTATGGGTCTGTCCAATAATTCTCCTTACTGTGACGTTGGAAGTTGGCTTCCCATAAGAGATGCCATACTCATCCCAGCCACTCTTGATGGAAATCACATCATCCCCAACACTCACATAGCAATCTTCAATGCATACATCAGTGCATGAATCTGGAAACATCCAACACAATCACAATCAGGAAAAGCAAATGCTCTTGAGTGCTTTCAAATCCAAAATGAAGTGGATGGAGTTTTCTTAAAAACTGTATATTGAATATGGTTTTCCTGCTCAAGTATCAAATATGTCATTTGCCTTGGAGAATCCTTAAGTATGACAATTTCAACACAAAATGTTTATTGAACTTCTAAATTGCAACAGGAATCGAGCATGTCATAAAATGGCTGGGCATGAATCACGCAACCACTGCTCCTGCTTTCACAGGTTATAGGAACACTAGAAAAGGTCATCCATGAGGTCTTCTACGCCAGCATAGATGCAAAACAAGGCGAAATTAAGATGCTTTTTAAAGGCATCTCAGGGAATGGCAACTTTTGCAAGCCCAGAAATTACAACTAAACCCATTTCTTTTTCTTGTTCTTCTTGCTTTATCTTTTTAAAAGTTTATAGGTCCTCTTATAATCACAGAAAAGCTTCCAATTTAGTGAATACACGATTGTGCGCAAAGAATTACCAAGTTATAATAAGTCTCAGCTTACTCAAATTGGCTGACAAAGCAGTAGAGATTTAAACATAGAATCTTCCACTAAACAAATCTACATAACAACCATTTTCACAAATGCTCCAGAGGAGGTTAGAGTATTGCTGACTTTGTTAGGGTATGAAGCTTGTGACTTTCACAGGTGTGATTCCAAGAGATACGTTGGTCTAAACTATTCAGTAACAATGGGAAATTTGTTCCTGAAAGATAAAGAAATGTAGAATAAGACAACCTAACCCACCCAATACCAGAAGGCTAGGACAACGATGAGGATGATAATCAGTGTTAAATCATGAAAATATGTAACTGAAAAAGAGGATTTAGCCCTCACCCGGAACAGGGTAACAGGACAGGCAAACCCTCAAAATCAGATAGGATGAGGCTAGGATAATAATAATCATCATAATAAACATCCAATTTATCATCCCATTCCATCCCTGTCAATGTGTGCGAAGATGATCACATACCTGGATCAATGCCATCTGTGTTTGGCGAATCAAGAGGATTAAGGATTGTGAGATCCCGAATCCGAATGTTCCTGTACAGTCATGCAAAAGAATTTCAGGAAAGAGTTCTCAATTATACATTTATCATCGTATGTATTCTCGGCACAGTTGAAGCTGCAAACCTGCTGTACACAGGATGAATAGTCCAAAATGGAGAATCCACAAAGGTTAAATTGGAAATGATAATGTCTGTGGAGTTGATCAACTCTAAGACATGTGGACGAGTGTAATCCAACGTTTTCTTTCTGAACGCCTGCCACCAAGGCTTTCCTTGACCATTAATTGTCCCATTTTCACCTGTAAGAACCACCAGAAGAAGCAAAGATGAATTTTGAAAGAAAGAAAAAGTTGCAGCAGCAGCTGCAGATATATGCAAAAAGCTTCAGCATTTATCGATTACCAACCTGTGATGATAACATCTGTTAAGTCGTGTCCGTGAATCAGACTGCAGTGCCTTCCACCTGGCAGCTCTCTGCCTCTTCCATAGGAGGGCAGAGGATCTATGACTGGCCAATCTTTGAAATCCTGGAAATGAAATTCACATTAACCATGTAATTCCTTTTCAACAATCTAATTTCTGAAATCAAATGACTGACAGACAATGAATGCCAGGGCTCAAGTAAATGCATGAGTGGGCAGATTTTCTGCATCAATGAATCCCAGAAGCAATTTACAATCATCAATTAGAGATGGGAGAAAACAGCGTTGGAGAGGTATAATTACAAACCTGTGATCCGATGATTTCAGCTCCAGCTGCAAGGTACAGTGTGAGATGGCTGGTGAGATTGAAGCTTCCTGTCAGCCATTTTCCTGCAGGTACAAAGAGCTGAGCTCCACCCTTGTCTGCAAATGATTTTATGTAGAAAACGGCATTCTCGAAGGCATGTGTGTTGAGGGTAACTCCATCCCCAACTGCCCCAAATTCAGTGATGCTCACTCTATGCGGCCTAGCCGGAAAAGCTCCCTCTTGCTTGCAGTTCAGATCTCTTCCCAGGTCATGTTTTCTGCTGGAGAATGCAGCACCCACATCAGAGATGCAGAAGCAGCACAACAGAATCACCAGCAGCACTTGAATCACCTGCAAGTTGCACAAAAATCAAGTTTATCATTCATCTGTCTGGAAACCTTGCATGATCTGAAAAGTAGACTGTAGCAAAAACCCAGCAACCATGAAACAAACTGATTCTCCCATGGCTCCCCTATTCTGCACCAGTGGCAAAAACACCAGACCCAGAAACAGGGAAACAAGACACATCACATGATATGATCTCGCAAACTGGTTTCCCCAAAATCAAAAACAAATTAAGAAATTCGGAACAAGGATTCTGCTCCGAATCTACAAGATAGATGCACTGTTAGAAACAAGGACTCGAGCAACTGGTATTGGATTTGGAAAACTGAACCCAAAAAGTTCAAAACTTCAAATTAACAACATGATTTTTCTGCAGGAGAACCCTGAAGACTTACAGAAGAATGCATTTGCTGAATTGATGACCGAGATCTTTAAAATCCCTTCAACCTATGAACCAAACAGACCGCCTGCAAATTCTCAGCAAAGAGGGAACAGGCTTGTGTGATCTTACCAGACTCAAGTACGCATGAAATAGGGAATTTCGTGGCGGGGGCAGGGGGCAGGTACAGTTGCAGTGGCGGTTGCAGAGCAAGTAAAGAAAAGCATCAATTTGGTGGGTTTCTATAGAGGTTAAAAGAGGCTTGAAAAAATGATAAAAATCCCAACAACAGAAGAAAGGGAGAAGTGGAGAAGGAATTTATGGGTAATGGGGAAAAGAATCTCAGAAACAAAACTACTGGTGCTGCATCATGAAAAATCAAAAGGGTCTTTTACTCCTTGGATTACGCTAATCATTTCATGTCTGGAAACAGTCAAGGGTCATGTGCCTTCACGGATTCTGTCCACACATGCACAGACTGGGGACTGTTGAATTCAGCAGCAAAACTACGGTGGAGGTATAATGTGAAGCGATGGCACTTCTGTTTTTATCTCTGTGCTCTCTGTAATTTTGTGTTCCTGTTATTCAACCTTCACCAGAATGGAAGAAAACAAACGCCAACCCAAAACACAAAAAAACGAATGACTGGCAAGAAGCCTCGATTTAGGCGTTAAAAGCGCCTATTCTGCAGGCTGAAAAAGCGGCAGCCACAAGCAGCCGATGATGATGATATTTTGGTCCGCCATTGGAGACGTGTCTATGCTTTCTGTGCTTTCTCAACTGCTGTGACCTTAGTGGGCCAATCGAGCCATAGCTCCAATCCCATGGATTCACCGTGAAAAAACCCAGACCCACCTCCATTAATCGGCTTTGGATTGAATAGAAATCTGTTGGATAATTTGTGAATCAGTCACGGGATCTTGGCTTTTGTTTTCTTGAGCTTGAAGATTTCAGAATTCTGGTGGAAGTCGATATGGATTTTGTTTCTCCTTGGGTTTGAGCTTTCAGAATTCTGGTAAGGATCACTCTGGGTATTTGGGTTTGAAATTTCACAATCCTGGTAGAAGTCAATATAAAATATAGAATCGTGGTAATAAAAGTTAGAATGGATTTTAATTATTGGGATTGAAATTTCAGAATTCCGGTAGGCTTAACTTCGCCGAAGCCTTTTTCGGTAGGCCTAACTGGAATAGTGGAAAATGAGTCAATGTCATTCTGCAAATGTATCATGTTGTGGGTGGGACTTCAGACTAAGGCCAATAAGTGCCTATTGCCTTGCGTCTACGCGGATATTTAGAATTCTATTACGGCAAGAAAGTGCTTTTTTTCTTTGCGTCTACGGAGATTATTGAAATTAAAACTGAGATTTCATTGCGTTATTGAAACAGAAATTTTATTACATTTGCAGATAAATTATAATGTTGTTTCAAATTCCGATTTTTTAAAATCCGTAAAACACAACTTGGGACAGCACGAAAACTACGACTTTTTTGAGTCGCAAATAAACAGCCAAAGAAGTTTTCGTCCACGGATACGGACATACCGATCTGAATCTATCAAACATAAAAGGAAAAATACCAAGGGTTGTTTCGATCTTTCAGTATCAATAAGTTCTTGAATAGAAATTTTCTTATTCAACATAAAAAATACGAATTTTTCAACGTCAATAAAATACAACTGTCTGATAAATGATTTCGTCAAAATGTTGAGAAATCGACAGAACGCAAATTGTGACAAATGAATTTCGTCGAGTACTAGGAAACTGACAAAAGAAAGCCGCATGAAAACTACGACCTTTTTGTTTTTTAGTCGCAGATAATCACCGAACGAAGTGGAAGATGCACTTACAGAAGAAAAATGATTGATTGATGATGTTTTCATGTTCAATTCGATGGTTCTGGCAGATCTCAGACTAATGCGCCAGTGATGAATGGAAATCCTGCTCTTCTGCTGCTTTTTAAAAAGAAATTGTTTTATTTCATGTCGTTTCTTGCCATCTCTAGAAGTTTTTTATGTATTCCTGATTCTGGATTATTGTTGGGTTTGCGGGATTTGCGTTAGTGGGGTCGAACTTTAGGCTTTACAGGATTTGGAACTTAATACTGTTTGGATTTTGCAACTAACTTGCACTGTCCATTTATGTGTATTAAAAATTGGCATATTGACAATGTCTTTGGATAACCATGTGACTCAGATGTAGCCGACTACAAGCATAATCGAATATTTATCAGATATTAAAGTAAATCTTGACCGGACAAACTTTTCCCTGTTATGGTATAATTTAACAGCGGATATCACGGCCCCCTTGTCGCCAATTTTGAAACCAAGCATAATGATTCTGACATCTCACAAGGATTCCCTTTGATTGCCGTGTTTCTTTGACACTATAATTACTGCATCGTGGAAGAAAGTAAAACGTTTTTAATGATTTTTTACTAGAGTAGTTTTAACGATTTATGATCCAACGTATCCAAGAATAAGGATAAGGACGTGTTGAAACAATCCCATAAATAATGGAAGCTAGCTCAAGGACGTGTTGAAACAATCTCATAAATTAATGGATATTAAATCTTTAGAGAGGTTAAGTTCATGGATTCATAAATTCAAGGAGATTGTACGTTTCATGGTGAAGACCAAATAGAAATCAGTGGGTTTGACATGAACCGAAGGATACATTTAGGTAAAACTTTACAAAGTCAACCGAAACCAAATAATTTTATAAACATGATAGGTGGTATTTACAAAACAACACATTCAATCAATTTCCAACAAGCTTCGTAAAAAGCTTCCCTAGGAGTCAATCCACCATTTGTCCATATTTCGAAAATCAGCATTTCTCGTATGTCGTTTTCACTCTTATAAGAATGAATACTAAAATTGTCCATATTTCGAAAATCAGCATTTCTCGTATGTCGTTTTCACTTTTATAAGAATGAATACTAAAATTAACATTTCGAACAGGCATGCACGGAGCATCTATAGGAAAAAGCCCGTTCTTATGTCGTCTTGAACTTTGACTTGGTATTGCATATCCTTGATTTCTTTCAATTGTTAACATTACATTGAAAGGAACAGATTTAGTGAGACTAGCTATATGCTGGGTACCATCGATGATTTTTATAGAAGACGGTAATATAATGTCTTGAGCAGTTACATTTCTAGGACCAACAGTACAAATGGATGCTTTGTGAATTCCATACAACTCACTTTTCAATACAATTTCTTTCAGATTTAATAAAATGTCATGAACTGATTCTTTAATGAAGAATCTGGCAACCAAACATGCCTAAAACAATTTGAGTATAAGTTCACCCACGACACTCAAATTGACAATTTCTTACCTACAAATCATTGTTTGACAATGAGCTAAGTATTTGAGCCACCTTTCATTAGCAAGCCAACATATCGAAAGTTATCAAGGATAAGGTAACTATATAAGGTGTACCAAATTAACAAACAAGTAGCAATAATGCAAATTAACACATTAGGTAACCCATTGAGAAGGATGTTGCAACTACCAAAACTATCAAATTTGCTCCTTTAGAATTGAGCTGTTTGAATAGATCCAATAAATCTAGCATGTAATTAAAAAGAAAATAGTTTCACTGTAGTTATGTAATTAAAAAGAAAATAGTTTCACTGTAGTTACGTAGATTGATTGCCCAGAAACAGACGAAATCTTAACGCGAACAATACCACAGAGAACAATCTCTAAATTTTTTTAAAAAAAGCTTTTACTCCTCGTTATCATCCTTGCCTTACAAGAAAACCAAAGCATTGAAAATAATGATAAATATCTTTGTCGTTACATCCCTTCCATAGCCTCTATCTTTAACATTAACAAATTCAAAGATTACATCCAAAACATTCTGCAGTATGACAAGCCATGCCCATTTCAGTGCTGGGTTTTTCAAGTCATGCATCTCAACGCCTTGAAAAGGACTCTCAAAGCCAAAAAGACCCGCAAAAAAGCAACTGAAGAAAGGATTAACAGTTAGCAGTTGGATACCGAAAGTTGCGAACCCTAGACTTTTGCACAACGTTAATACCCCAAAAGAAAAAGCCTTTCGGCCAACAGGCACGTGACAATTCTGAATTAAAAACGACAAAGGAAAACCATTGACGTAGGCACGGTGGGTCCCACCATGACCAATAATCCGTCGGTTTTCCGGGTCCGTCATGATCTCTAGTTATGGTTACATTCAAAGCATATATTAGTTCTCCAGTACAAAAATAATTAATTTTAAGCGAAGATGGAGACTTCTGGGCAACAGGAACATGTTAGAGATATTGTGAGACCCAGCATTAGCGTTACCATTTACAATTTGTTAATGAATTACGAAAATTGGTCAAGTTTGGCATAATCACTTACGTCAAGAAATCTATCAAAAGCATCTCCCAAGCTTCTGTAGTTTCTTTGGTTTCAAGCATGATCGATCAATGACGTTGAAACTATATCAGGGGCGTTGCAAACGTCACGGATAAGAATAGGTTCGCTTCTTCTTGTGAAACAAGCTATCCCTTCCTTCAAATACAAATGGCGTATGATATACAAAACCAGAAGACCACATTTCATGTGACTTGCATATGACAAGGGAGCAATGATTTGATTTGAATAATTTGAATGTCATGTTTTTGCATCATGTCACATGTCACTTGATTACGAAGTGAAAACTTCAATTACAAGGCAGGTAACTCAAAATTTAAATGAATATATATCATGATGTAAGATCCGCTATAAGCTAATCATATATATCACTAAAGAGAATAAAATTAAGGTGTTTCCAATTTTCGTTTCCATCTTGTAAACTTGCATTTTCAAAATCACTAGAAATTTTTGCATAGAAGTAGAAATTTTGGCATCATTAATTTGTATATAATACAAACTCTATTTGATATATAGATTCATTAAATAGACTTTAATGTAACACACTAAGGTTGGTAACAATTCAAAATCCCTAAAAACTGTATCATTCATCCCTAACAAAGATTTTGTTCTTAAAAAGTAACTTCAATAGATAAGAAAAATTACATTATGATAAGCACATCTTAAATGATTTCTCTATTGCAAAATATAAAATACATATGTAAAACATTAATTAAGACCATAATAATAATCACCAAACATTTGCACTCTAGATGTTATGTAACTAGTTTTATGATAATGATTAAAACATTATACATGCTAAAAGTTAAAACAACAATAACATCCTCCTCCTCCTCCTCCTCCTATATACTGAGCTAGATATTTGTTTATTCGTAGTTTCTTCAAATCATCATCAATTGTTTTTATTCCAAGTCTTTTTTTGGTTTTTCTTTCAATGACTTTCATGAAATAATGATGTAGCAAAATTTTTTTTTTAGGCTCATTCTCTGATCTTCTTTGCACATGTCCAAATCATCTAAGTTGCCATTTTTGTAACTAATCTAAAATAGAAGCCACTCCAAGTCCTCCACTAATCTCTATATTATGAGATGAACAGTGGTGTATCCCAACACTCTACCATACAAGTCACAAGTGTTCACGCACAACCATATTATAATCTATGGATGGATAATGTAATTATGCTAAGAGTTGATATTAAGTTTGTAATTGTTGTCTTCTCACCTTAAGTTAGTGAAATCTAAATATATGGTTTAGCTCACAGTAAGACATATGATAGGTGATGTTGTAACATTCAATTGGCTCCTAATGGTAAACATGATTAAAAAAAGAATTAAAGCCTAAGTCTAAGTAATACAGAAATGTAAATATATTCTATCCTAGTAATGATGAGTATCAGGTCCTCGCTTGCTGATCATGTCTTGGGCTTATGTAATTATCACTACGATTACCAACTAGAATCATTATTGAGTGAATCAAGCCAGACCACTATTGGGTTACCAAACAATTACACTTTAACACTTGAAACCATTCATACCCATTCCACTTAACTAATGAGTATGAAAAATAAAGTACTTGGAATGTAAAGAATTAAGCTAAGAAAATAGAAAAATTATACTAAGTAAACAAAAGAACTAAAGAAATGCTGCAATGATACAAAATAGTCTCTATCTTTATTGCTAAACATGAATCGTTCCCAAGTACAATTCACTCAAATAAACACTCCATTCAACTACTTTACACCACATTGTGGGCATTCACTCTATCTTTAAGACTACAAAATAAAACTGCAAGAGTTTGGGTAAGGGTTGGCAAAAATTGTTATTGCTTGTGTGTCCAAGTGTTAGTATTTATAGAGCTATATAGCTCCCAAGATATCATATCAATGATGACATAGCATGAGGAAACTCATCCTTGAGTTAAAACAAAATGAGGATGGAGTCCCTTAAAAAATTAGGAGGTAGACTTGAACTTGACATGACTTAACTATTTACATGACTCTGAATGTTCCATTGGTGTTTTTACAAAATTGGACATAGTTGACATTTGACAAGACAAACAAAACAAAAAAAATTTAAAGTAGCTCAATTAATGAGCAACGATATCGCATCTGCCATGCGATATCGCATCCTGCCTCATCTTCTATAAATAAGAGGCAGCGACCTTTGTTCCCGATAGTTAGACTTAGACCATTAGCCAAGCTCTTGCAGTTTTACCATTCTAGAGTTAGAATAATTTCCTGTGTGCCCACAATAGGATTCATAGAGTGAATCGATCTTTATTCCAGAAATTTGTACCTGAGCACACATTTGTGTACGACAATAAAGATGAACTTTATGATAAACCTTGCAGCATACAGAGTAAGCTAATTAGCAATTAATTCCTGTTGAATGTTTAATGCTTTCCTAGTTAATTAATCTATCTCTCAACCTTTGACTCTCCTAGTTAAGTACACTCAGTACGACCGCTTCGAGCATGTGTGTAGCATTTGGTAACCCAGTAATGATTAGCGTTTGGTAATCCCAATAGTGTTGCATTGGTTCAAGATGTGTACGGCAAGTGGGAACAGATACAGGTGTTAGGAACAATTAGAACTTAGTTAGTGAATAGTTAATGTAAGTTAGTCACTTAGTTCTCTTCACCTTCCCTTATTAGCATAGGACATTAAAAAGACAAAAAGATATAAAAATCACATGCCTCAAACTTACTTAACCATACAACTGTGACAATACAAGTAATTTGGAAGGACAACGATTGATTGACCCTAAGTGTTCCATTAAGGCGCGTAAGCACTTAGTCCTTGGAGTTCAATCGGATCATGCGTGAAACGCTTGTATTCGTATGGTAGAGTGTAGGGGTACCTCGCCACTCATCATCAATGTAGGCCTTAAGTTCTAGGCAGTGGAGGTTACTTTATATGCTTCTTTCCTTTGTCATTAGCCTTCTAAAACTAGTATTTGTTGAGGAGCACTTAAAGCTTCTATTCTTTTGTCTTCGGATCATGTACTATCCATAAAGATTGTGCAATATTGGATGGAGTCAGTACATCCCATAGACATGATAGTTTTGGGAACATCTTGCTGGCTTTGACATACCATTCCATGAATTACCATCATTCTTTTTCAAATGCCCTTGCAACCTTTCCTATCATCCAATGCACTAGGTTTGTTGCAACATCCTTTTGTCCTTGGTAGCTAACCTTCATGATTTTATGTTCTAATTTTGCTACATGCAACTTTTGCAAGGTATCTTTTCAATCAGCAAACTCCTTCTCATACATGGCATACATGACTACTACCTACTACTCAAGCTTGTTGCGAGGTCATCCTGCTATCAACATGGCTAGGTTAGTGTACTAAAGGTTAGCTAACCCCATGTACTCTGTTAAATCCTCAATTTGTAAGTCCTTATTTTTTATTTCAACTTGATGGATATGAGCTAGGCTATCCAGGATGGACTACTAGTCTAGTATTTGGACAATAATAGAATTACTTCTGACCTTTACCATTTGGATCTCTTTTTCATTTATTTACTTGTACATACCCACTTAATCCCTAAAATGCTCCTTGAGCTTCTTGTGCTTCTTAGTCTCATTCTACCACACACTTATTTCAATAATGGACTTCTAATAGATAGTGCATACTTCCTCCATTAATAAGGTTCTGTGTTCACGGGTGATGAAGTGCTATATAGTCGATGCGTCGACTAGGTCACGTATACGGGGCCCCATATACGCGGCCGCATTGACGTGGCCCCATCGACGTAGCCTTCCTGCGTTGATGTGGCCCCATTTACGCAGCCGCCTATCTCAGCCTATAAATAAGAAGGCCTTCCGCCTCATTTGGAGAGCTTCGAGTTAGTTGTAGCGAAGCTCTTGCATTTTTTTTCATAGGAGTTAGATTATTTTCCCAAGTGCATGCCCGCAGTGTGAGGATTGTAATTGTACGGCACCTTTATTCAAGNGATGATTAAGGAACGGATGCTCATTGCACCTAGGCTAGCTTAGACTCATTTCCTATTGCTCATTAGTTTAATCAAGAGTATTCTCCATTGTCTCTAGGAGTAGCACTAACTTAGGATCACATCATACGCCTCACTCTGGACTAAACCATACGTGACAAAGCAAATACTGGTCCAGGTGGGAAGACAGTGAACTGCGATCAACGTGTAACTATCTAGATACCACAACTAGCCTATCCACGGAGTTCAACCAGATCGTGCGTGAACGCTCATATTCGTATGGTTGAGTGTAGGGGTACCTAGCTGCTCATCAAGGGGCCAATTCATTCATGTCTTGGTTGAGAAGAATGAATTGTTCTCACAGCTGATGGATGCTTTCTTTGATAATATTATTTTGCTTTTCAATGTTAATAAACTTGGTGTTATCGGTAGCAAGCTTCTTATTCTCCTCTTTAAGGGTAGTGAGAGCTTTGGCGTGTGTGTATGTTTGAGCTTTACCAACTAAGGCATTCGACATTGCCTTCTCTTTCTCCATCTCCACATGTATTTTATGGGTAATCAGCTACCTCATTTGTTTGGTCCTGAACTGTGCAAGCTAGTCTAGAGTAATAAATTATGCAAGATCTCTTTTTTCTACTCTTAGGGTTACTAATTCAGCTTGTAATGTCTACACTTCATTCTCAACATACTCTACCATCATCTTTGTAATTACAAGCTTTCCTTTAATTGCTATTAAATCACACTAGACTGTAGTGATATCACTAAGAATATCAAAGAGATTCTACATGACTTGGCACATCTACAACAATCTATCAAGGATGTCCTCATGTTCTACTAGTGTCATTGAGGTATCAACTAGTACTTGAGCATCTCTAGCTCTAGAAATATTGGCTGGCTACATAATAGGAATATTGAATGATTTCTTGATATGATCAATTATTACCTTTACTTCTCCTACTACATGCTAGTGTTGCATGATCATAATGGTGGCACCTTCACCATTTTTTAGCATCACCTAAAGGGATGCAGTGTTCCCTGATATTTTTTGTGTCAAATCCTCTTTTTCTCCTACCTACAAGGATACCTACCCACTAGTAGGTCCTATGGAAACTGTAGGCCTAATGGAGCTTTCTCTAACTTTGTATAGAGTTAAACCCTCCCTTACTCCCTAGCTAATGGTATCTGTGATTTGGTGTAGATGGCTCATCAAAGGACAATAATCTTATGGTGGTGGAGGAGCTTGTTGCTCAGGTCTATCACCTATAGGTGTTGAATCACTAGGTCCTGCCTATTATTGTTGACCGATAGCTAGAATATTACTAACTAGTGTAGATCCTAAAGCCCCCTCAATGCCCACTAGCATCTCTAGCTAATCTTTCTTACATGGCACTAACTTTAACATTTTAGCATAGGATGTGTTCTAGGCCCTTCTTGGGACATCATTGGTGTAACCCAGGATCCTTGCTTGCTTGCATGCCTTCGTGACTAGGCAAAGGAATGGTAACGTTAGTTTTCCTACCTTCTTCTCCTTGAACTATCTCTAAATCTTTAGGAAGAGCAAATGGATGCTATTGACATTAAATTTCCTCATCAGAATTGCACTTTCTTAAGCTGTATATGTTGAGATCTTGTTGAGCCTCTTTGTTAGGAACAAATAGTAGGTCCCAATCTTAAAGTAGATCTTTTCTTCAACACTAATCTCACTATAGTCCTTATCTTCTTTACCATAGGCTCTCTATAACCACAACTTTCTAACATCAATGTCAGACCCTGTACAAATATGTGCAATGTTGACTCCAATATCTGAAGTGTTTAAGACCTTTGCTATTACCTCAACAGAATATGGCACGGAGACCCCTATAATTTTGACTATCTCATCATCATGTTTGTTTTGCTAGAACTGATATACCTCTACTAGGTACCATTCGGCATTGTTGACTAGTGTTGGCCATAGGGCAGACACTTGGAATTGCGCCTTAACAACTTATGGGGAAAATTCCATGAATGGGCCAAAGTTCAATTCCACAATGACCATTAACATTATGGATTTTTCCTAGTGTTGGTGGATGCTAAACATGATTGAGCCTCATGCTCTGCATGTTTAGCCTATAAAGTTTATTCCCCTGCTTAGCCTCTCCTATAACCTATTGGTCTTTTTTTACCATGTTGTGAAGGTCCTTATGCTGCAAGTCTCTTTGGGCCCAACTGCAATCATTAATGGTTCAAGGTTACCAAGGAATTCAAATTGATTCCTAACATTTCATAATCCTTTCTCATATTTTTGGTTTGATCAAGCTCTTATCCTTTTCATTAACTATGGTCTTTATCATGATTGCAAAGTTAGAGAAATTTCAAATAAAAACCCATAATTATTATATCTTTGATTATTATGACCTTTCACAATTACAATTTTCTTGTTTTTCATACCCTTGAATGGTTGGTATGGTTGGTTGGGATAATTAATTAAGTTCTTTGGCTTTACTTTAATTGTTTAATCAAGATATTCTAATTATATCCTTATACATACCCTTTATATTATCTTCTAGGGATTAGAAAATTTTAGCTCAACCTTCCTTAGCTACATGCAATAGACTCCTTCCACCCTCACTCCCATGACTATGTTGAACATTCCAGGATCAACAAGGTTCAAGAACTTCTCAAATCGGAGTTGCAATGAGGAAGTTATGGTATCAAGAAGTTTGGTTGCCAAAGCTTAGAAAAACTACAAAACTCCTCTTGCTATAATATGGAAGAATGAAAAATTTTTCTAACTCCCACATATATATATATATATACTATTTTGACATCATTAATACGACATCATAGCTCCGACGTTGTGGGCCATACAACATCGTAGTTACAACATCATGCTTGAAAAATGTTGAACTTTTGATGATTTTTCATGGAAAAATTGAGTCAATTCCATAATTTGGAGGACATAGAGGCTATCTAAAGGATCTTAAATTATAGATGATGCTTAAATTTAAAAAATTTAGCATTCAAAATTCATAAGAAAGGAATCTCAAGCAACAAAAGTTTATTACGTATATATGAGATGGATTGAGGATTATTAACATATGGATGGATTATAAAGTTCTTGGAAAATAAAATTTGAGTGCTAAAGTGTTTTGAAGATGCAATATGATGAGGAATTGGTCATTGGGTATGAGTTATAAGAGTTATACAAGTTAGTCCTCCCCAAAGTAGGCTTCAACCCTTAGTACCCTTGTATAACCACACCTATAAGTGTACATAGGTACTTAAGGAGTTGAATGTAGAACATATTTGTCTTGCAAAATACACATGTTAGCATCGTCAAGATTGGGAAAATAGCACTATATTATACAATACCAGAGAAGTATGATTAAATGTACCAGTGAGGTGGAATGGGATTAGAAGGGATTATAGAAGTTAGGACGTGAGTTGTCTTACCATAGGCATAATGAATCCTTGTGTGCAATATGTGGTTAAAGTAATCCTTAGCCTTTCTATCCAAGATCCAAACCAATTCTATAGCGCTTTCCAATGACATCGCATTGTATCCTCTCCAAGACTAACAATTATAACATCACCAATGTTGCAAGAAGTATTACAACTTGGCAATGTAGTTCAAGGAAGGAGTTTATTAATGCATACTTATCTTTTAGATTTCTAAGAAGCTATCTATCTTTAGGCATGGGTAACATGTCATTCTAGTGGAACCCCCATAAATTTTATTTTTTGCTTTTATTATATTTTTATTGTGTCAACCTTACCTGAGGACTACCTTAAGGCATGGGTAACATGTCTTTCCAGTGACATGGTAAGGTAACACTTATTATACTCTTATTTCCATTTTTCGTTAGAACTCAAGAAAAAACTAAAATCTTAACAACATGATAGTACTCGTAGGAGTAGTCTTTGAGAATCCACAAATCCCCTTGATGTCTCGTCCTTTTCATTCTTACTTAGTTCTTCACTCTTCTATCCAGGCATAATGATTACAAGTCTATTTTAGTTTTATTGTGACAACAATATCATTATGGCCATGGTGAGAACCTCTTATTGTTGAAAATGAGTGGTTGGATGACATGGTCTCACTACATATAAAATCTATCTTTCCATAATTTCATAATATAGGGTAATCTTCACCTTATTGAAACTACATCTTTGCTTTATTCCTTGCACTTTATTAGACAAATCAACAATAATATGTTTAAAACAAGTAGCAAAAACATAGAAAAATGAAAGAAAGAATTTGAAAGATATTAAAGAATATTAAATGATTAAGAAATGAAAGTGTAAAAGAATGAAAAGATATCAAAAAATGTGAAAAGGTAATAAGAAAAGGAAAAGATTCAGTTTGGAGCCCAAGGATCATATAGGGCACCCCCACGACCATCATTGAAAATAGTTAATCAAAAGATTAAACAAGTCGATGATAGTTTAGTGATTTGGGTAGAGTTCACAAAGGAATTAGGATGTTCATGATACGGTTTGACCTACTGAATATTGACTAAAACAACTTTGTGTGGACTTGTTGTGTGACATCCTATCCTCGAATGTCATGGGATATCAAATATACATTATATTAGCATTATGTGTAAAGAAAATAATAGGAAAAATGCAAAAATAGAAAGAAAAAAAATACTTTTTTAATGTGGAATAGGATATCTGGATCATGCTTTGAGACTATTCCTTGGGATTTTCTTCCTTCAGCATTTATCCCTTAGAGGAAATTCAACACTACCACCACAGTTAGAACTATAACCAGCTAGAAGGGATGGCCAATTCTCTTGTTGTCATGCTTCACCCAGCTTCCATGACTTACCTTTCATTGGCTCCACCACCCCATCCTAGCATGACCTCTAAGCCTAGGTAAAAATGCCTTAGATCAAACCCCCAAAGGTTACCTCAAGAGACATTTCCATTATTACAATGTACCCTTTTGGGTCTAAATTACAACATGCCCTTTCAAGTTTTCTTATGATAACGATAACACTTGTTATGAAGAGGTACCATCTTTGTTATGCAGCATCATCATTTGGGAACATGGGCATTATAATCTACCCCACTTAGGTTTTGTTTGTCCTTAAAAAAGGTCACATTCACTATCTTTTTCTAGCTCTGTTACTTATGTTATCTGAAGCACCACCAAATTCGAGCAACAACACTTCAACGGAAAATTTGTCTAAGTGTCAACATGAGACAAATTTTTTCTAAGTGTTTGGCCCATGCTTCCACTACTAGGACTATGCTCTAGAGCATAGTCAGCATAACATGCAACATAGAGCCAAAATTGCAAAATTTTCTAAGTATCAACAGTAGTTGCAAAATTTTTCTAAGTGTCATGCTACGCTTCCATTCTCCCTACTACACTCTAGAGCATAGTTAGCATAGCATACACTAGTTTTCAATGACTAGTTTTGCCTAAGTGTCAAGCTAGAATTTTTCAAACTAGCTCAACATGGAAGAACATTTGGCAAATTTTCTAACTCCTAAGGCTACCCCTCCTACTACACTCTAGAGCATAGCCAACATAACCCGAACAAGGACTGCAAGTTTTGCCAAGTGTTGTGCTATGATCCATAGCATAGCTAGCACTAGACTTGAAATTTTTCAAAATATATAGTAATGTAGAACTACCTCCAAAAGCTTCTAGATCTTAGCACAGGCCTCCATCTTATCTTCAACACTTCTTTGATAAGCAAGATCAGCAATTTGGATTTCTTTTGCACCTCCTATGTCCCAGAATTGTACCTACACTCAACTCCGCTCAAAAGAGGAGAGTGTGAAGTCCTGGAGTGTAGCCTCCAAATTGCATTTTTTATAGGTACATCATGATCTCTCTAGCTCTGGAACATGCAATCTTGACAACATTGTCATGATCTAGTAGTCTCTTGGGGTCCATTGGAGCACACTAGATCGCAGTGCCATTTTTGCTCTAGTGGGAGTGTAGTTGGTGTTAGCGTAGCCTCAACTATCCCTTTTGCCACATGGCACCCGATCTGCACTTCATGTCAACCCTAACCCTATAAATACCCCTACGTTTCACATTTTAGGGGTTGGCATTTTTGAGAGGTTGGCATTTTAAAATAGTTGGTTGGAAATTTCATTTTAGTGGTTGGCACTTTAGCACTACAACCCTTGCACTCGAACACATGCTTAACACCTTGGCAAAACTTTGGAACATCACCTTTGCACACCACAACATATCCCAACTTGTAGGACATCACGGCAACCAACCTGACAAGCTTAGACTTCACAGAGAATGTCAGTTTCATAGCCTAGACACCCCAGAGACTATGAATACACTGCCTACTATGCCCATCTATACACCGCGTACCTCCTCACCTCTCTTTTGCAATTGCTACGCTCCCTCATTTAGGGTGGTACCATTCTTTCTCTATCAAACTCCTTGGCATTTTTCAAGCATTTTCTTTGGCATTCAGCATCTCACTTGCATTTTTTCACTATTTTACATGCATTTTCACATTTGCACTATCATCTTCACAATAGAAAACCCTACTATGCTCTGGCTTAGTTAGCCCTAGTACCACCAAAAACACCATGCAAACCCCTAACACTCATTCATCGAAACACTCCGTAAGTTCTAGTTTGATCTACAAGATCGTCCTAGGCACTCCACCTTCATTTTTCCTCTCCAGCAATAGCCCTTCAAATGGGGGCAGGGTTAGGGCTATACCATGATCACAAACCCCTCTGTGTAACCTTTCCAACCATTAATGTTTTTGATCGCTACAATTTTCTGGCACTAGAAGAAGGGCTATGCCATTTCCTTCTGTGTTCAGTGGTAGTCCCACGTGCTATTTGCACCTCCATTACTAGCTTCAAGCTAGTATAGACTCAACACCGTTGTGGACCTGCCACAGCAGTAGCTAGATCATAGGCTAGTGCAAGAGTTGTCTACGAGTCAATTGGTGTAAATTGAACCCAACTGTCGATTCCCCTGGAACACCGTTAAATGAAAGCCAAATCATATCTTTGGCATTTGGCCAAAACTCTTTGTGCTTAAAATAGTGTAGCTAGCTCTCAGCATGAGAGCATAGCAAGCCTCAACATAGTGAACGTAGCACACCAAAGTTAGTTTTTTCTTCAACAGCATTTTCAAACCTACCCATTTTCTCAACATTTTTCAGCATTTTCATACTTAGCCATTTTTTAGCATTTCTATACTTCACTGTTTAGCATCTACAACTTTCATAATTTTTGCATCTTTTGAATAGCATTATGAATCCTAAACAACCCTCAACCTCCACCCTAAGCATGATTATTATTTAACATGGTCAATGGGAGATCACAATTGATCTCCCTGGGGTTGGGGGGTCTACCTTGGTAGAGAGGTAGTTGCTCAAGATATGCAACTAACCTCCTGAGTACATGGCACTCAATGATGAAAAATATAACTTCCTTTGTGCAAAATTCCATGTGAGTCTATCCCTAGACTGTTGAGAAATGGATGCCAACAGGGGTTATGAAATTATACACCGAAATGGGAGGGAGTACTTCTTGCCCCCAATGATTTCATTCCACTCACTAAGACCTTTTGGTGGCTGCTCAACCAACTTGTTCAACTAAGTGGGTCAAATGAGCATGATGTAGAAACCAATTACAAGGAGCCCCTGCAAGATGGGCAAGATGAGTTTGAGGCTTGTTCAAAGAACAAGAACCCCTTTTATGCCTTCTTCCAGTAGACTACCTTTAATTTCATCCCTCAGTAGTCCCAACCATCCACCTTCTATCAAGTGATTACATCCTCCTTGTTACTTCCTAGGTTAACCCCTGTGGTGGCAAGTCATTAAGTACATACACATCGAGATGCAGGACCATCTGTCACCCCAACATTTATACATAACACGCATTAGGGTGTAGGATCATCTACCACCCTCCCTTTCATGATGTTTGCATAGTCTACGCAGTCCTTCCTATCGGCATCCATGATGCCAATGCAACCTTGTGTTGACACTATGCAAACGTCCCAACTGGCACCGACTCAGGCATCGTATGTTCCGCCTATTCCATCATTGCCACCTACAATGGCATAAGCCTCAACCACATGGTGAGCTTCAACCCTTTTGCCCATGGCATAGCACACATAGCCGTACGTGCAACGGCACACACAACAAGCATATCATGTGGTCACACAACCCGCAATGAGGCCATGGGTCACTCAAGCAATACAGTGGGTAGAACAACCAATGTAGCTTGCTGCACCCAACCCAAGCTTAGACCAAGCATTCCAGCTCATCTAGATGCTCACCAAGGAGGTTAAGTGGCTCAAAGCCACCTCCTTCAAAATAGTCCATGTGATGGACATTTACCAGGATGACCTGATCAGTCCTACAATCCCATCACTGACCCTACCTCTTGGGGTCCAACTTCCCCAATTCACTAAATACAATGGTGAAGGGGATCCTAATGTCCATCTAGTAACCTTCCTCTTTGAATGCCTTCTATTGTAGGCATGGTTGCATGCAATCATCCATGTGTTTGTCATGTTCTTAATTGGCAAGGCACTAGATTAGTACTACACACTCCCCAGTGCCTCCATATCTTCCTTAGAGGAATTGCTTAGTCAATTCGTCACTCACTTTAAGTACAACTTGAAGCCTGAGGTGACCCTAGATTAATTCATGCAAATCAAGCATAGCCACTTAGAGTCCATACAAAAATTCATCTAGCGTTGGAGCACTACACTTAATGAAATTCGCGAGCCCATCGCAGAAACCCACTTATTGACAATTTTCAAAGGTGCAGTGAACAACTTCATTAAGTCAAAGTTGTATTACCTTGCCTTGCACTCCTTGAGCCAAGTGTTTGCTCAAAAAAAGAGCATTTAGGATGTAGCGAAGGTTAGTAAGAACCCAACCTACATGGACTACAAAAAAGCACATGCAAAGAAGGACAAGAAAAAGAGTAAGGCAACCACAATTGTTGCAACAATGACCAATGAGGCCAAGCCAAACAATGCCAAACCAACAACCAAGGCACCCAAGGCCTCGACCAACAACAAGGCATCCAACTCTGGCACTGCAGCAACCAACCAATCCACACCATCAGTGGCCATGAGGCTAGTTTTCCCAAGGCCAAACTTTGAGTGCAAGAACTGCTCAAAGTACACATCATTTCCCATCAATCCATCGAAGCTCTTGGGACAACTGCTTAACATTGGGCACATCTAGTATAAGTAGATGTCTAAGGATGCTGACAAGCATCATGATTGCTACTACGAGCTCCTCAAAAACCCATCAGTAGCCATGCCAAAAGAGCCTCTAGTCCCTAAACATTTTAGGTTGGACTGATTCTACCATTACCATCAACTGTCTGGCCATGACATAGACTTCTGCATGGCCTTATAGGATGACATACAATGCATGATTGACCAAGGCTAACTTGTCCTTGATGCAACCAACCCAGTTCACCCAAAAAATCAATCAATGAAGGTCTACAAAGACCCTCTCAATGCAAGCAGTGCAAGCTATGTTATGAATGTCATCAACATTTTTTCTAACTTAGAACTGCCATAAGAACGACTTATGAATGTCATCAACATTTGCCCTTTGGTAACATTGGGGCATCCTCGACGTCAACTAGTTTGAGATCCCCTTTTGTCATTAAAGCACCACCTCGAGTGCCCATGACACCCTTCATGGTTAGGGCCCCACAGTATGTTGCAACGAGAATAACCCAAACACCCTTTGTCATTAGGGTGCCTCAACGTATGGACTCTTCACCTACTTAGAGTCTGATGATGGGGACTACATTAGGCCCTTCTTGCCCAAGGCATCATCCCGTATGCAACAATAGGTAATCTAAATGGTAGCCTAAGAGGCCTAATGAGCGCCTCACCAAAAAAATGATTAAGGAATTCTTGGTGCTAGGTTCACCTAATCCCATCCCCTTATCTTCTATTCCCATGGCCACGTCAATCGAAATAGCAAAGTAAGCCAAGCCCAAATCTCCTCCCTTAGAGATCCATCTCCTAGGCCACGTCGAGGAGATGAAGGCCAACAAAGCAACTGATAGTAATAAGGATTTCCTAGATGTATTGGCACAAGTCAAATAGGCTCTAAAATAAAAAAACACAACTTTGAGCCTATATGACTTGGTCATGACCTCCTCCACTCATTACAAAGCACTAGTTCTCATGTTGACCTCTATTCCTATTAAGGAGGAAATCCCAGCAGATCAACAAGCCATCCATAATGTGATGCTTCCCCCTACATCACAAGGATCAAGTTCAACATCTCTAGCATTTCTCGATGAGGCAATTAAGGTTGACCTTGAAAAGGGTCAAGTCATCATCGCGTCAATGTTCATAACAATCTACATAGGATAGTGTAAGATTTGCAGGGTGCATGTCGATGACAAGGTAGCAATTAACGTCATCCCATTCCTAGTCATTGATCAACTTGGTCTTATTGACCAAATCAAACCCATAAAAATGTGCCTAAAGTCCTTTAATGGATCATGTGTTGTTGTAAGGGGGACGATCATGATAGATTTTGTGGTAGGGGAGCAGTTCCCCACAACAGCTGAATTCATTGTCATTGAGGAGATGCCCGCATTCAATCTAATCTTGGAAAGGCCTTGGCTAGTACAATTACAAGTTGTCTCCTCACCCATCCACTAAGAAATCCACCTTCTGTATGAAGGTGGAGAAGTAATTATACATGGTAACAATGCAACCCCTCCAACCATTAACAATCTTGACACAGAACAAGGGTTGGAGGTAGAGTTCCCCAATCACATGTTGCCCATGAAGGACAAGGCTCAACCTTGTCTAGCAGACCCATCCAAGGAACTAAAAGAGGCTGACAACCTACTCGAGAAAGCTCTATGGGCAAATTTTTCCTTTAGCATCATGGATAAGTGTCTAGGCAGATATCACCTTGGGCTACCTAGGTCATACACACCCCCTAACCTACATCAGGTTAGGAAGCAACTACATGATGGAGGCACCCTCGTAGTCCAACATGTGCTAGGCGCCTACTTGCCCCTAATCTTCACATGACCCATTTTCCTTTTGCTTGTGTAGTTACATTTTGCATGGCCAATTGCATTTTTTGCATCATCTATTTTATTAGGCATTCGTTCCTTTTATCTATGCATTTTTTTAGCTTTCTTATGCATTGAAAAAAGCTAAAATACATAAAAATCATAAAATTCAAAATTGCAAAAAAAAAAAAAAAAAAAAAAAAAAAAATAAAAAAAAAAAAAAAAAAAAAAAAAAAAAAGCAAAAACACATGGCTCGCCATGGCCTAAAATTGTCCACCTTCCTTGCAACACCATGGGCTAAAAGGGCCTTAAACTAGCATATAGTCTACTACGTCCTAAAATTGATGATCCTTTTTCTTTCATCGTATCAGCTCAAACTGGCCTAAAACTATCACCACAGCCCACCATGGCCTAAAATTGGCAACACCTTGTCTTTTTATTTGCAGCCCAAAATGGTCTTAATCTATGCAATGATCCTTCTTCCGTGGCCTTAAACTAGCATGGGGCCCATAAAGGGCCTAATTGCATTAATCAACCACATCATTAGCACGTAATACTTAACAAAATAAATGCAAAACTTTACATAATACGCAATCCACATAGCAAAGATAGCTTGTCATTAATCCATTTTCATTAATTCATCCACAAAATACATGGCATGAATGTATAGCAAAAATGGCCAAAAATGCAAAATTTCCCAACAATAGGGCTACATTAGGACTGCTCAACCAGTGGTGTTTGGCGAAGGTTGAGACTCCTCTTCCTCTTCCTCTGCTGCTCTGCTAGGGCATGCAACATCGCCTGGTGCTAGCTCAAAGCAACACAAGATAATGAATCAATCAACAAATGCACAACATGCAAAACTACAAAAAATAAATAACCTGAGAGGGTTCTGCATCCATCTCTAAAGGCAATTTATTAAGGTCCTCTACCAAGACTCTAATAGCCATGTCCAGTCCTCCTAACCAAAGTCAATACCTACAAGGGTCTTACCTTTGTTCATGGCAGTCCATGTGGGTGGCTCTATTGAAAATGTAGTAGAGGAAACCTCCCCTAAGGACACAGCAATCTACCTCTATGGAGACCCACTCACCACTACATGATAAGGAAATAACTCAAAAGCATGTATCCCACGAATCACTTCAAGGAACATATCGCAACAACAACGTTTCATGGACTCCTCCTTATACCACTTAAGGTACACGTCTCGCTTATTGTTGCAGTGGTGCTTGTGATTCTTCTAAGTTTTCCCTCACTGATATACCTTTGTGCTATAATATTTCCAATCTTATTTTTTCGGGCAAGCAAGTCCATCTACAACCTCTACTCAATGATCTCTATAGTGCTCTCATTCTTATCTTGTATTGCTAACTAGTACATGGCATAGCCAATCTCAACTATCTACCAGGTACTATCCCCTCGTAAGTGAGCCACAAGGAAGTCATAACAGGATTGCAAGTCCTCCATCTTGGCATTCTGGCTTGCTATCCTATCCTAGAGCTCATGTACCCACTTCCATAGATACTCATTACTGCACCTACAAACCCATAGTGCTCTCACACTTGAAAGCGTGTACTTACTTATTGCCTCATACACACGGTGGGGCACTTGCTCCACCTCAAGGAAAAACTCAGGGATGGCATTCACCCTAGCGACTCTACTCAGATCCTAGTGAAGCTTAGAACCTATTGGCATATAATAATCAAAACAACATTAGCCATAGACCAAGCATCAAATCGGTAAAGCAAAACAAGCAAAGCAATGTCACATGCATACGAAGCTTGGGATCTGCCTGCTGCAGGTGGTCCACCATGTCCTGAACTAAACCTTCCATGAAGGTGAACTTGTTAGGTGCCTCTACCCATGGCTCCATGCAGTACGTAGAGGTGGATGTTGGACCACTAGCAAGTACCTCTATGGCTCTAAGGTAATAATACATTTAGTAACAATCAAGTAACAAAATATGCAAGAGCAAAAAAAAGAGCAACAATAGATGGCAATGTAGAGCACATACCTAGCAAATCCTCAGGTGTGAGAGCGAGGGGATCACTTAGCTACACACCATCAAAGAGGCTATCAAATTCATCCCCATCAAGGTGAAGCAATCCCTTCTCCTCTAACTGTTGGAGGACCTCTATAGCCTCATGTAGCTCCTCCTCCTATGTCTCTCCCTTCTCAATGTGAGGAGGGGCCTCCTCTACTATTACTTTTTCTACTGCTCCAGCAGCCCTGTCACCTAATTTTAACAATTTACACACATGTCAAAGTTAGCATGTTAGCACTTAGCATAACATAGCATAGCATAAAGAAAACATAAAAATATAAACACATAAAATGCAAAAAATGCATCCAATAACTCGTACTAACCTGCAACATTCATCTGCAAGTTGAGAAAATTTAAGTAGATCTTCTTGCTACCCATCTTTTTGACCTCCCATGTAGGCTCCTCTATAGGATGTGGCCTCTTAATCTTTGTCCTAGATAGTTCCACAGTCTCGGCAATGTAACACTTTGCCTTGGGTGCATTCCTAGTACTACCCAATGGGGGCTTACTTGCACTATCATGCGAGTAGTGAGATCACCCTAAGGGACCTTTAGTCGTTATGAAAAATGACTTACCAATCACCTCTGGGGGATCCTGCAATTGCATGGTAGAAAATATGTGCTTCATTCATGGATTTGAGAGCTATATGCAATCATACACCACCCATCGTCTATCCTTGCGAACTACCAAAAACTTCACAAATCTTCGCAGATATCTTGCGAAGAATGCAAAATGCATATGTGACCTCACTTGGAGGTTGTGGCACAACTAGCAAGGTAGCAAGGTGAGAGGCCCAATTGTACCTTATGCCCTCCTCCAACATGTCCTTCATCACTCGAGCCTACTCCATGCTTAGACATGAACCTCAAAATTCTTCGATTTGGCTCAAGCAACAATGTCTCTTTGATGACACCAACAGCTTCCTCTACTAAGTTTGACCACACCATCACACTAAAGTGTTGGAGTAGAAATTCTAGGAACTCGCGTGCTCTTGGCCGGAACCATACCACCTGGTGACCCAACTATGTGCTAGTGTAGGTGTGTTTGGTACTAGTGTAGGTGTGTTTAGTACAGGCTCACTCATATAGCAGAGGATGCCAACAAGATCCACCACAATGAGGATTGGCTTCAACAATACTTTGCAACTGCAAAAGCAACAAAATGAAAAAGCATTAGTATACATCAGATGCACAAAAATACACAAACATACACTTAGCAAAATTAGAAAAGTAACATAGGGTAACATAACTTAGCAAAGTTAATATATCCTTAGTGTCCCCTATGGGCCTTGTAGGCATAGGACATCAATACATACATTTGACATACCTGATGCTCACTAGGCTATAGCACTAACGTAGTACTAACATTTTTGCTTTACATTCGCATGTTGTGCATTATCTTGATTTGTATGTCTAGCACATTTGACACATTTGATTTGCACATTTAGCATTTTAACAAAGCTCTAGTACACTTAGCATGTTTTTTTACATGTTACATTTTAACACTTTGTGTTCACACACTTGAGCATTTTTGCATTTGGCATTTGTTTCTACACTTAACATTTCATTTTTATGCTTAGCAAATTTTCGAATTTTTTTCTAACTTTAGGTAGTGTAGCCTAGAGTACCCAAAAAAAATTCTAACATTGGATTACCCCTCCTTGAGAGCATAACCTAGAAAATCATAAAAAAAACTTCTAATTGTCACCTATGCTCCCCAGGGAGCGTAACCCCTAAAAATTATGAAATTTTTTTTATCGGCGACGCCAACCAGGGAATATAGCCCCACAAAATCATGAAAAAAATTCTAACTATTGGCCACGGTACCCAAGGAGCATAGCCTTAAAACATGAAAAAATTCACAAAACAAAAACAAGCTATTGCGCCAAAGCCATTCACACCATGCATCACTCGTTAGAGCGTTGATCATAATTGTGGCTGTCATGGCCACCATCACTTGTCCCACCCATGCTCTACTACTTCATGCCTCTCAACCCCATCGCATTGTAGGGTATGCTTTCCCCACAACTCCTCACACATCCCCTACCACTAAGCCCCACCCAAAAGCAAAAAAAAAAAGAGCAGAAAGTAACCCCTGTCACTTCACCTCCCTGCACTCTAGCACTAAACCCTCACCATGTGGCAAGCAACCCATGGTGGCTACCAACACTTGTGTCCCTCCCTACCATGCATGAGTTCCTTATTGCAACATAACAAAAAAAATTACATAGCCTCGCCCATTGACCATGGCCTTCCTTGAGCCGCGGTAGATAAGCCCTTACCCTCACTATTTGCCCCTCCATGCGATAGCAACACAAAATAAAAGAAATCATTGCCACAAAGCCCTTATTTTTACAAATTCTCCATGCTCCACACAACACCAAAAAAAGACAAAAACCTTGCCCCACATAGTCATGAAACCCAATCATCCATGCCCAAAAATAAAAAAATGTGCAAGCAAAACCCTCATTGCCTACAAACACTCCCTCTCTCCCTAGTTGTGATAGCCATGGCGGCCACAACAGCAGTAGTCCCTACTAAGGTAGGTCACCTCCAAAATCCAAAACCTCAATGTAAAGTAAGGCAAAGGAGATATACAACAAAAACTATGCAAAAAAGGATAGATCATAGTAGGGTACTTGGCAAACAGCAGCTCCCTTCATTCCTCCATGTGTGCCTAAGGCAAACGTCTCAGTGCTCGCTCTTCCTTGTCCATGTTGACAAGCTTGGGGTGTTGAAGTTCACTTTAGTGCATCATGCTAGCTATCATGCTTTGGTGTCACACTCTGATTGCTATGCTCTGGCTTCACTCCTTGCTCCAACCATGCTACGTCCTATAACTTCTCGTTTTCACTTTGGAAAATGATAGTTTGACCGTGGTGAAACACACACATATACGCTCCTAGGGTAATTAAATGTGCTACCCACCAAGACAGTATTCCATACTTAGGAAAATTTTCCAAATTTTTCCTGATTGTAGCAACGGACTAAGTGTAGTAAGGGATGAGCGTAGCAACCAAAGTTAGAAAATTTCTCAAACTTTTTCTGGTAATCCCCAAACATAGAACATTTTTTGAATTTTTTTTATTTCCCAATGAATGCCTAGCCTGAATTCACATTCCAAGTACTCCTAGCCCTAGCTAAACCTATGAAGTTTGCACAAACCATCGTCCACTATGACCCTAAACTGGCAAATCATCTAGTCAAAGCTCTAAATTTAGAGGCAGGCGACATCATTAAGGATCCCCTCATTAAAGTCCCTATAACAACACTTAGTGGCAAGGCAAAAACATTGAAACTTAGTTTTTTGTTAAAGCCTCAACATGCCCAAAACATCACAAAAATACTCAATGACAACATCAAGGTGTTTGCATGGTCTTACGAAGACATGCTAGGCCTAAATCCTCACATAGTATAGCATAATATAATCCTTGATCCCCACATAAAACCAGTGAAGCAGAAAGCTTACAAGGTTAGGCCTGAGGTGGCATTGGAAATCAACGATGAAATCACCAAGCTTTATAAAGCTGGTTTCATTTGGACTGTTGACTACATAGACTAGGTCTTCAACATTGTGGTTATACCTAAAAATGGATGCATACGCATTTGCATAGACTTATGGGACCTAAACAAGGTGACCATTAAAGACAACTTCTCGTTGCCTAGTATTGATCAATTGGTTGATACTACAACTGGCCATGCCTTATTGTCCTTCATGGACGGGTTCTCTAATTATAACTAGATTCGGATTAACCTTAAGCAATAGCTCAATACTACCTTCATGACTCCTTGGAGTATGTTTTATTACACAATGATGCCTTTTAGACTAAAGAATTAGGAGCAACCTATCAACACGCTATGACATACATCTTTAGTGATTACTTGCTAGATTTGCTCAATGACTACGTTGATGACATAGTAGTTAAGTCCAAAATGGCACACAGCCATGCAGTTGACTTAGACTATGTACTCAAACATTTCCTGAGATATGACCTTAGGCTAAATCCTAAGAAGTGTCTCTTTGGTGTTAAAACAAGTTGCATTCTAGGTTTCATAGTATTAGAAGCAAGTATATGCGTAGACCCTGATAAGGTTAAGGCTATCATCAACTTAGCACCACAAGCTAACCTTAAGCAGCTATGTGGGTTACAAGGCAAATTGCAATTCATTTGTAGGTTTATTGCATCATTGACTAACAAGTTGTAGCCTATGAAGCATCTGCTCAAAAAGGGAGTCCACTTTGAGTGGATAGCTCAATTCCAAGAGGTATTTGACAACCTTAAATAGGAGTTGGCTCAACTTCCAACAGTATACCCTTTGTAAGGAGATAAATCATTTTACATCTACCTTTCAACTTCTGATGTGCCCATCGCCTCTTTACTTTGCTAAAAGCAAGACGATGGCTTAGAGGTTCCAATATACTACCTAAGCCATGCATTAGTGGCCCATGAGGCAAAATATAATGATGTGGAGAAGAACTGCCTCACCTTAGTCTTTACACTTAGTAATGGAGGTGCTATCTTTTTCGTTGCTAGGTAAACATCATCTACAAGAGCAATGTACTCTAGACAATCATAACGAGCATTTATGAAAGTAGTCAAATTGCATGGTGGAAAGAAATAACCACAGAGTTTAACCTGCAATTCATAGCACAAGCACCAACCAAAGGTCAAGCAATAGCTGCACAACTCATGGCTTCACCAACAAAAAATTAAGCAATGATGGATCCAAATTTTCTAGATGAGCATGTTAGCAACATAAGCCAAGTGCCTACCAAATTTGAGGTAATTTTACACTTCAATGGTTCTTCAACCTCTCAAGGGGGTAGTGTCACTGCTATAATCATGTTTCCCTCCAGGGAGATCCAACCCTTCGCCTATTATTTTTTTCTTTCTTGCAATAACAAGGTAGTAGAGTATGAAGGTCTCCTTAGAGGCATCTTAGCAGCTTGTGACCTAGGAATTCAAAACCTAGTGATCCAAAGCGATTCGCAGTTAGTCATTAATCAAGTCACAAAGGTTTATGCTTGCAAAGCACAACACTTACAACCTTACTATGACCTGGAAAATCACTTGCTCAAATGATTTGCAACTGTAGATATCCAACATATTCCCTACAATGAGAATTCCATTGCTAACGTATTAGCGACACTAGCCTTAAGCATTGCATCTAACATGTTTCATGCCTTACATGCCTTAGTAACAAATTGCACCAACCCTATCACATAAACAACTAACATTGCATCTGTAGCCACAACAAGCACGACTCACACACAAGAATGGTATGATGACATCCAGCTATACCTTCAACAGGGTGAGCCTTTGCAACATCTAACCATTGCCCAAAAGGATGCAGTGTAAAAATTCTCGTGATAGTACGTCCTCCTAGGTGATAACACACTATGTCACAAATCCTATGACGGCATATTTCTAACCTATGCTAACAATAGCAAAGTGCAAAATATTGTTAATCAAGTCCACGAGGGACTATGTGGAGGTCACATAGCACCTAGGGAAATGGCATCAAAAATTAGATGCTTAGGATACTATTGGCCTTACATGGAGCGTGATTGCATTTCCAAGGTCAAGATGTGCAATGTTTGTTAATGGCATGCCAACTTAATGCACGTGCCACCCACTAAACTACATACCACATAGATCACGTGACCTTTTCAATGTTGGGGGTTGGATATCATAGGACCTATCATGCCTAAGTTTTCCATAGGACATAACTTCATCATAAACACAACCAAATACTTTACCAAGTGGGGTTGAAGCTATTCCCCTTAGGAAGAAAACATCGTAATAGGTTTGAAAATTCATCCTTGACAACATAATGACTCAATTTGATCTACCCATGACCATAGTCACAAACAATGGGCCACAATTTAATAGTGTAGAAACCAAAAACTTCTGTGAACACCTTGCCATTAAGCATTCCTTTTCATCATCGTACTACTCGTAGGTGAATCCAAGTGGAGGCTAGAAACAAAGTCATTTTCAACCTTCTAAACAAGATGCTTAGTATCAACAAATGGCAATGGCATGAGCAACTAGTTTATGCACTATGGGCCTACCACACAACACGTAGAACAACAACATGTAAGATGCTATATAGCCTTGTGTATGGGTCTGAAGAAATTTTTCCTCTTAAATTGTAGGTCCCATCATTCCGCATGATCCTCTCAAGCTTCATCAACAAGGTTCAAAATAATGAATTGAGAATCATCGACCTCAACTCTATAGAGGAGGAGCACATGCAAACACTTGATCGCATCAAATGGTATCAAAAGAAGTAACAAAAAAGGCACCATCACAATCAACATCAATGCTTGATTAGGAGAGTGTACTTATTCCTCAAGGCCATCCACAAAGTTGTAGATAAATTTTTAGCCAACTGGAAAGGGCCTTTCTTGGTCACCAAGGCCTATGACGATGGAGCATTCAAGCTTGCTGATCTAGATGGCAATGAGCTTGCTAATCCAATCAACCATTCATACCTGAAGTTGTACTACACCTAGTGTGCAACGTCATGTCAATAACAAAGTAAGGTAATCAAGCATCCACTATGATGTTAAATTGGCACAACAAGTTCACTATGACTATAAACTAGCATAGAGCATCCTTGGGCTATGACGTTAAACTAGCATCCATAGCACACTTGTCCGCTATGACATTAAACTAGCACTGCAAGTCCACTATGATTTTAAATTGGCACAACACATCTTTGGGCCATGATGCTAAAACTAGCATCCATAGCATAGTCTACTATGATGTTAAACTGGCACAGCTCGTTCTTACGTCATGACCTTAAACTGGCACAACATCCACCATCCGCTATGATGTTAAACTAGCACATAGTAGTCTACTAGGATTATAAACTAGCACATCATGGTCTACCAGGAACTTAAACTGGGTTCATAGTCTACTAGGACCTTAAACTTGCGGAACATGTGGTCTACTAGGACCTTAAACTAGATTCGCAATTCAACACACACAACTCAAAATGCATAGTTCTACAGACAAGCGAGCATGAATATTTCCAGTCCTCTATCATCTGGCCATGCCTCACAAGCAAGGTGGGGTAGGGTGTTGTAGTTCCAAAAAATAGCTCACATTGTCAAGAAAAAGCCTCTAGAACATTTGTAGTGTTACTGCCCTTGGCATTTTGCTGATCCTCTAAAGATGCCCTCAAGCATTTTGCTAACCTTCTAGAGCTACCACCACCATCACAGTAGTACCATCCCCAAGCGATGTCAACAACATTATCAGCCTTGGGTTTTTCATTATTGGTTGGAGCTCTCACCGTCAGCACCACCCACTGGAGTCCCAGTACTACTATGGCCCAACCATAGCATTGACATCCTCTAGCCCTCACCATTTCCTAAGCTTAGAAGTACATCCAATATCTTGGCTCCCTAACATTTTGCCAAATTTCCAAGATCCTATCCTTGGTGTGGAGTCTCGAGCACCTACACCACCATTTCCCTCAGTCACCTTGTTGGCCTCTTTGGGGTGCTCACTTCTGGTGTGGCTGCTAGAGCTTTTGCAGCTTTCTGGCTCTGGCACCTACACTAGTCTTCCTTTTTTCACACTACAAGCTCTTGCAACTAGTCTAGCACTCATGGCACTTGCAACACCCTCACATCTAGTAGGTTTCTCCTGTCTCACATGTTATGTGGTTGTTTTCTTATCTTCTCTACATTGTGTTTACAAGACAAATCCCCAGAGGTAATTATTCAAAGACATGTTTCATCGCAATGACAAGACACCACATTGCTCTAGTGTGCCTAGTTGGACTCACCAAACCACTTGAAAGCACATATCTCTACTACCCTACCATACCCTACCCTTACCTTACATTTTCTCACCTTTCCTGCCAACTTCTCTGATGCACATGGAACCTTTCTTTCAGTCAACCGCAAAATCCATGACAAATGTAACGTAACTTGTCTCATGGAAAGACTTTTTGGGCTTGTCAAAGCCCAAGTGAATGTAACACAACTCATCCTTGGGAGAAAGCACCTGTCCTATAAACACGACATGATCGCCTCTAAGAAAAGCCCATCAAGTGGCACATAGTCCACTTGATGATAAGCATCCTACAACTAGCATTTCACAAAGAAGAAAGCAAGAGAGAAAAAGAAAAAAATCATTTCTCAAAATAAAATCCCCATGCAAAATCTAGTAATGCTGCAATTTCGCAACCACTCCAACCCTAAATTCGCATCGGCCTTCTCATAAGCATTCTAACGAGAGGCCAGCATGTTAGGGGTAAGCCATTTTGGTGCTATGGGTGATGGCTCTCTCACAAGAATTTTGATGAAAGACCATTGTTTTGGCAACAAGCCACCTTGGCACCATGATCATGGTCAACTGTGTTGACTTCGCATCTTGCAACATGATACGTTGTTTGCATCTTGTTCCTCCATTGTTGTCCCAAGCCAATTCCCTACATCAATTACTTGTAGCTACCACTACCTTTAGCACTCTTAAGCCTAGCAAAGTGCCTTTTGATTGGGTACTAACAAGCGATGCTGGTGGCATGCTTGCTGTAGTGTTTTGGGTTCTTTGTCAACATCTTTTGAGCCACTCCTCCAAACATTGACAAAGAGGGGCCAATGAAACACCACCAAATTTTGGCAACAACACTTCAATGGTAAACTTGTCTAAGTGTCAACACAAGGCAAATTTTTTCTAAGTGTTTGGCCCATGCTTCCACTACTAGGGCTACACTCTAGAGAGTAGTCAATGTAGCATGTAGCAGAATTGCAAAATTTATTAAGTGTCGATAGTAGTTGCAAAATTTTTCTAAGTATCATGCTACACTCCCATTCTCTTTACTATGCTCTAGAGTGCAGTTAGCATAGCATGCACTTCAATGGCCAATTTTTCCTAGGTGTCAAGCTAGAAGTTGTCAAGCTAGCTCAACATGGAAGAACATTTGGTAGATTTTCCAACTTCTGAGGCTACCCCTCCTACTATGTAACACCCACTCATAGGGATCAAGAGTTGGCACCTGAAGCCCCCTAAAAAGAAGAAAGTTCAAAGAAGAAAATGCCCAAGTGGATTTCTTTCTACAACAATCAAACTAGCATTAACCTATAAAATTAAAATGAGATCAATAACGCCTAGATCTAGCTCAAGAATAGGTCAATAAATATTAATTTAAGAATAAAGAGATAATTTTGAAAAGAAATAGGCATAGTAAGATATCTATGCAAGATGCATTAGATTAAAAGATAAAAGCTTTTTATCATTCAACCTAAAAAGAAATATTTAATCCGGATGATTTGCACACTTGAAAACCAAAGAAATGACCACATAAGAAGATAAATAATAATCTCATATTTGTTCAATCACATAATAATATTTTATAATTTCCATCCACACACAAAAACAAGATCTGAATTTAACTCTTGTAACCATTTTACCAGTAATCATTTAATTAGGAAATTCATATGTTCAATAGCATAGAATAGATAGAACACAACCATAAATTAACATCCTAGGTTTTCCCCCACTCCATCAACTTATAGAAAGATATTAAAATCAGACTTGAGAAGGTGTAGGAAGAAAATAAGTATAATTTGAGATCCAAATCCAAGATTTATGCATTCAAAAGGGGAGGGTTTATCAATCGAATTCCAACCAAAATCCAAGAATTCAACAATTCACAATTAT
>MNCI01022850.1:800408-833140 GCA_015680685.1 Gnetum montanum | reverse complement strand
AATTTTTGATATTTTAGAATTTAGATTTTGCTAGATCTCAGGTTCAATTCCTCTTGAACATTCCAACATAATATCTCTCTCTTTATCATTCAGAATTATCATAAGATGCAAGGAAAGAGTTTCAAATAGATTCACAATGAGGGAAATTCAAGATACATAATCAAATAAGGCACCTTCTTTTTCAGGTCATCAGTGATGTGAATTTTCCCATCGTCTTACAATCCCTGAAAGGTCATCACGTGACCTTTCTATAGCAATGGAGCGGGTATTTATACTCTACTATTTTAAACTAAAAAGAGCAATGCATGACATTTAGATAAAGTAAAATATAAAGCTACAGTATTTGCACAAAGTATCGTTGATTCATGGGTCAGGTTCCTCCAACTTGATTCATAGGTCAAGTTCCTCAATATGAGCATTCATTTGCATCTCAACATACCCGTTTTAGCTCTTGAGGCACACGTTAGAGCATTTTCCTCTGTTTCTCAGCATCTCTATTGAAATAGAATAGAAAATATTTTGTTTTCCCATATATCATTTATTATTATTATTCTAAAACATTCGTAGCATGTATTTTAAATCATATTTCTTATGCATAAAGTATTTAAACATTTAATCACAATACATATAAAAATATGATCAGCAAATTTATTACTATTCCAATTAGCCTTTTCCACCAAAGAACACACACAAATTGTCAACAAAACATGCATACAAACAAACAAAAGACTATTACAATCATTAACACAAAAACTCAAGGAGAAGTGGTTCGTTGCATACTATGCTCTATAATGTAGCCAGTGTAACCCAAACAAGGACTGTAAGTTTTGCCAAGTGTTGTGCTATGCTTACACTCTTCCTGCTATGCTCCATAATGTAGCCAGCATTAGACTTCAATTTTTGCAGAATTTGCCTAATTGTTGGGCTACACTCCAGAGCGTAGCTAGCGTAGCAATGTAGAACTACTTCCAAAATCTTTCACAACTTAGCATAGGACTCCATCTTAGCTTTAGCACTTTTTCAGCAAGCAAGATCAGTAATTTTCATTTCCTTTGCATCCCCATATATCCCAAAATTATACCTACACTCAACTCCATTTGAAAGAGGAGAAATCATAGTCTCGAAGTGTAACCTCCAAATTGCATTATTTTTAGGTACATCGTGGTCTCTCTAGCTTTGGCACATGCAATCTTGATAATGTAGTTATAGTCTGGTAGTCTCTTGGGGTCCATTCTTGCTCTGGTGGAAACATAGTTGGTGTTAGTGTAGCCTCAACTACCCCTTTTTCCACGTGGCACCTGATCCGTGCTTCACGTCAACCCTAACCTTATAAATACCCTTGCATTTCACATTTTAGGGGTTAGCATTTTTGAGGGTTTGGCATTTTAAAATAGTTAGCTAGCAATTTCATTTTAATGGTTGGTGCTTTGGCACTAGCACCCTTGCACCCGAACACATGCTTAATGCCTTGGCAAAACTTTGGAACACCACCTTTGCACACCGTAGCTCATAAGATACTGTAGCAAGCAACCCAGCAAGCTCAAACTTCATGGTGGACATTAGTTTCATAGCCCAAACATCCCAGAGATTATGACTATGTTGCCTACTGCACCCACCTGTACACTGCATACCCCCTTACCTCTCTTTTACAATTGCTACACTCCCTTGTTTAGGTTGGTGCCATTTTCCCCTATCAAACTCCTTAGCATTTTTCAAGCATTTTCATTGGCATTTAGCATTGCACTTGCATTTTGTTGCTATTTTTCATGAATTTTCATGTTTTCACCATTGTTTTTACACCAGAAAACCCTACTATGCTCAAGCTTAGTCAACCTCGATACCATCGAAAACATCGTGTGAACCCCTGGCACCCATTCATCAAAACACTCTATAAGTCCCGGTTCAATCGATAAGACTGTCTCAGGTCCTCTACCTCCATTTTCCCCCTCTAGCAATAGCCCTTTGGATAGGGGTGGGGTTGGGGTTGTACCATGGTCATGGACCCCCCAGCATGATTGTTCCAGTTGCTGATGTTTTCGTCACTACATTATGCTCCTATGCTTCAATAATTTGATTTCTCCTTTAAACTTGAAGTTGTTTCTTGCTTATTCTACAAACAAAATATATGTGAGAAGAATATATATAAGTATTAAATATAATTTTATTAATACTTACCTCATTTTCTAAGATAATGACAAGAAATGAATTAAAGCTCTACCAACCACCAATCACCAATCCTAACTAGGGTCACACAAACTGCAACTCATATCTAATTACCCAAGTGAAGGTAGGGCAAATCCTTTATTTCCAACTTCCATTACCTTAGATATCTTACTTATCTAATTAAAATATAAATTAAATAATGAAGAAAATAATAAAATTAATCAATAAAAGTAAGGATGAGATACTTCCTGATCTTGAGAAACCTTATGAACTAATGGGAGTAATTGTAATTCTACCATAAGTGGTATTTGATTTGATGGTCTTGTTCAGAATGGCAAGGATTGATCTTGATTCTTCTCAACTTCTTCTTTGGAAATTAACCCTAATAACTTGGTAATTTGAAAGAATCAAACATCATACCAAATAAGATCTAGGGTCTTAGTGAATAATGTTTTTGACCCATCCTCAAACTATGGTTCTTGATAAGTACTATCCATCAACATCATCTATTTCTAAATTCTAGGATCTCATTTATCTATGAAAGATTCAAAGTAAGTAGAATATGCACTGGCCAATGAAATTTCATGTTGAATTGATGGGAACATATTCAATTAGGTTCATCTTCCAATAATTCTTTTATACATCCATATTTTAAGAATTGATAAACACTACTTCCAACTTTTGCATTGAAGTATCTACAAAGGATAATTGGCACTAGATCAGTATAGCTTTGGAATAACTTATTCTTCAAACTTTCATCTATTTTCTTAATCAAGGATGCTCCTTGACAAAATCTAATATTTGAACATGTTGATTTCACAATTAAATGTGCATTGACTATACATACACATCTTCTTAATAGATGAATTTTCAATATCAATGTTAAGACTATGTGATTTTTCTAAAATCTTGATTTTTCTTTCTTTTCCATCCTTTGGAGTTCTAGAATTTCAAAAATCATATTTTCTAAACTCCATTCAAATCTTTGTACTAATTCAAACTTGACTTCTTTATAAAAGATTGTGCAACCATCCATGTTGTGATTTCTGCAATAGGCTAATTTGTATGGCTTAAAAGAAGAACTTCCCCAACAACCTTTTTGCTTATAAATACCTTTGTATCCCATCCTTTCCAAGTCTAGTTGGAATTGGTATAAAAATTCCCATGTTAATACTTCTTGTAAGCATAAAACTTCAGCATCCAACTCTTGTAACTCTGCTAAAATGTGTGGGTATCAATACTCATGCCAGTCCAAGACCCATGGTGGACATAGTGGATGTTGTTTCTAACTCACTAGGGATCTTGCAAGCACATTATATGTTGCAACTTTCATTCTCATTCATGGATTCTCTGCTGGACCATTACTTTTTACAAGTATCATACATCTTGTTGAAATGAGATTATAACTCTCCATGTTGTTCTACCGCATGAATTGATTGCAAAACAATTTGATATACATCTTCTTAATCATTTTTGTTCATAGGTCGATCATCAACTGAACTGATACATAAACTAATTAACTGATTTACAACATTATCTAACTCTTAACAACTTTTCTACCACCCTTAAGAACACTAACTTCAATAGTTTACTAATGACAAACTAGAGTTTTAGGAAGCTAAGATTATCTATCTATAAAGGTTAAACCCCTAATCTTAATTTTTAAGAGGTTACATTAAGTCTTAATAATTAAATTGGTAGGCATGATTGGCTGGTCTATATTATGGCCTCTTAAGGCATGATTTAAGGTGTTATTGAATTATCAAAAGGGTGGAAAATGTTGTAAATGACTATTCATATGTTAAAAAAAACATAGTATGCTTGAGTTATGCTAAAATTAAGCTTTTGAGGATCTTAAGG
Source organism: Gnetum montanum (assembly GCA_015680685.1). Taxonomy (NCBI): domain Eukaryota; kingdom Viridiplantae; phylum Streptophyta; class Gnetopsida; order Gnetales; family Gnetaceae; genus Gnetum; species Gnetum montanum. The sequence goes on along the minus strand of MNCI01022850.1, from coordinate 829,117 downwards.
TATTATGTTGAGCAAGGAATAAAAACTAATTTTTGGGGTTCCATGGGGTAGATCTTACTTCACCATTATGTCTGAAAGGTTAAAATCTATAGGAATCAACTTTTCATTCACCAAAAAAGGCTTTTGAAATCAAAATTTATGGCTTTTAAAGTCTAGGACCTTTAGCATGAAAAACGAGATTTCCCAAGAGGTCATCCATCTCAGTACTACTCCAAGACAAGCATACTTAATTACAAATTTCTTATCTTATTCCCTATCAGTGCTTCAATTTCTATTTTTGAAAAAACTTTTTTTGCATTCCTAATTTTAAATAATGTTTTGAAGATAAAATTTTGAATTCTTTGTTAATTAACATAACATTTGATTTTTTTCACCAATTAACAAAGAATTTTCCTATCACTACGCAAGGACAAAGACAATAGCAAGAGCAGGGGTATTGGCACTGCCATGGGGATGTTGGAGTGGGGAGTAAGGCACATGATGAGAGCATGGCTAACAAGGTGTGCCAAGAGAGCACAACAATGGTGAACAAGGCACATGAATAAATCATGGTAGACAAAGTGCACTAGGAGAGTGTGGCAACAATGGACGATGGCAGTGTGCTAGGCCTAAGGAGGTTGATGGTGGTGACAATGTAAGGGAATCTATGCAAGTAGTGGTGACATCATAAGGGGATCTGCCCTAGTTGGCATAGTTCTTGATGGATCTAGCATGGCTTAGGTAGGCCTATGCTACCCTTTGCCATGGCCTATGCATCTCTCACTGGGTCAAGCCTACACAATCCCAAGCAATGTTAGTTGCAATGCTGCGCTAGTAGTGTGAGGGTTTCCTGTAGTGATGCCAGAGGGGCACTAAAAGGGGCAACAATTTCTGGCAATGGCAATGTCCATTGTGCACTAGAAGAGGCAATGATTCCTAGTACTGGTAGTGTCCATAGTGCATTGGAAGAGGCAACGATTTTCAGCATTGGTAGTGTCCACGGTGCACTGGAAGGGACAATGATTCTCAACTCAGGTAGTGTTTTTGGTGCACCAAAAGGGATACTAATTTCCAACACTAGCAGTGTCCATAGTGCACCAGAAGGGACAATGATTCCTAATGCTGAAGATGTCCACAAAGTACCAGAAGGAGCAATGACTTTTGGCATCAGCAATGTCTGTGGTGTACCAAAAGAAGCAATGATTCTCAACACCGATGATGTCCATGATGCACCAGAAGGGGTAGTGATTCCTAGCTCCAGCGATGTCCATAATGTGTTGAAAGGAAAAGTGATTCTAGGTACCAAAGGTGTTCACGAAGCACCGAAAGGGAGAGTGATTCCCTGCATTGAAGGGGTCCACAGGCACCATGGGCAACTGAAAATTGTGGTGGGTTTTTCGATGATGACAATGGTAATGGCAATGAGGATAATAACAACATCGATAGTGGCAACAACAATGTAGGCAGTAATGGAAATAACTCTTACAGCATCGAGAAACTTGATGAAAAGTATGGCTTCTTGGTGCTGATAGTAGGCAAAGGTGTGATGATAGGCAAATGACAGGTAGCAGACTACAACAAGGGAAGCAATGAAAATGAGGAAGGATGCAAGTGTGGTGGGTGAGATGGCAACATCAATCGAGGATGGTAACCCTAAGAAGGGGCAGCATGGCTAGCCTCAAAATAGGGGCTACACTATCCTAAGGGCCATTGTAGCCCTATGTAGGGCTATGTGGCCTGCACAGTTCTGTGTAGCCCTTGCAAGGCCTATGTAACTTGCAACAACTTTTTTAAAATTAAAGTTTTAAAACTTTAGGGGCTAGGATTCAACCCATGACCTCCTACTTCCATTTTTTAAAAATTATAATTTCATAATTTAATAATTTAATATTATTTTAATGCACATACAACAAGAAACTTAAAAACAATGATATCTCTCAAACTATAAGTCCAATCGAGATGAAATTTGTACCATTGGAATTGTCTCAAAAAGTATTATACATTGGACATAGTCTTAGAGTTCAAAATGAAGTAAAGTTTTCAAGATTTTGAAAGGTCCAACTAGCTTATTTTACCAAAACAACATTACTAGGTTAATGTATGGATGACATGATAACTTATAAATGACTCTAAGTTGCTTTTAGATGATATACCAATATCTAGACATGAAGATAATACTTTAATCTTATAAATTGACAAGTATGATATAGGCTTACTTTCTTAAATCATGGCCATACCTTAGCAAAATATTAGAAGAAGATTATGATAACATCATTGACTAAGTATTAGTTTCTCTATGGGGATCATACAATCTTATGGATGGGTTGAATCCCTTAATTTATTAATACCTAGGTCTTGGTATGGTGAATAATGCCAAGTTACAAGGGTTAAGCACTTAGGATAATGAGTTCCAACAAAACAAGATCAATTTAGGCCATGGTTACTAACCTTGTGGGAGAAACTTAACAATGATCTCAATCAATTAATATTTATAGTTTTTAGATGGATAAGAGTTACCTAGACCGATGTATCCTTGTCTTACCAACATCTTTTGTAAGTGATGAATCTTGATGAGGCATAATCAAATATTCATCAGTCAATGATATCCATGAAAGAATTTTGTTAATTGGTGGGATCTATGTATTGTGTAGATGTTTGATCCATTATTCATGAAATCAATGGAAAGCTATCTTCTAGCTTACATCTCAAACATATGGTGCATCTAGTAATGATCAATGACTTTCCCTCTATTGTGGCTTCATGGTTCATCATCAAGTTCACATTGTAGTTGGTCCATGGTTCCGAATGACCTTTGGGTCATGGTTTTCTATGATACTAATTATGACATCCCATTCCCAAATGTCATGGCAAATGTCAAATATAAAATATATGTTATATTAGACATTATGCATAAAGGAAATAACAGAAAAATTGTAGAAATGGAAAGAAAAGAATACTTTTTTGATCTAGAATATAGTATCTAGATCATGCTCAGTGAGTATTTCTTGGGATTTTCTTCCTTTAACATCTATCACTTAGAGGTAATCTAGCACTACCACCATAGTTAGGCCTACAATTGACCAAAAAGGAAGGCTAGTTCTCTTCTTATCTCACTTCACCCAACCCCTGTGACTTGCCTTTTACTAACTCCACCACCCCATGTTGGTGTGACCTCTAAGCCTTGGTATAATGCCTTAGGTAAAATCCCCAAAGATTACCTCAAGAGGCATGTCCATTAGTACAATGTACCATTTTGGGTCTCGATTACAACACATCCTTTCAAGTTTTGTTATGATAACAATGACACTTACTATGAAGAGCCACCATCTTCATTATGCAACAGCATCATTTGGGAATAGGGACATTACATGTTGGATCATATATCTGCATGTCCTTTTCATAAGGTTTAGAACTTCACATTCTATGGCACATGAATGGGATTATAGTATAGGACTTTATCGCTTGGTTGAATTGATATTTGTTGGATACGTGCATCATTCCTATGTTTGGAGTACTTCCTATGTATTTTGTTGCTCATTAGGACTACAAGTCTATTTTCTTCTAAAAGGTTAAGATTCATGAGATGCTCTTTCTATGCTAGGCTTAAGTCTAGGTCAAGTTTCCTAGCAGTAGCTAATGTTTGTAGCTCTTCTTGGATTGGTAGTGTAGGTAGTTTTCCATAGACTAGCTCATAAGGTCAATATCCTATGAAAAGTTTTCATGTTATCCTATAAGCCCATAGAGAATCATTTAATTTAGTGCTCTAATCATTTCTAAATCAAGTAACAATTCTAGTTAATATTTTTGTAATTTCCCTATTAGTCACTTCCACTTAACCATTCGCTTGGGGTTGGTATGGTGTAGTCAACTTATGGTTTACCCTAAGTTGTTGAATGAGCTTTTTCAATGTAGCACCTATGAAGTATGTTTTGTTATCAGATATGAGAATTCATGTTACTCCAAATATGTTTGCCACATGTTGTTGAAAGAATTTAGCAATTTTTTTTGCTATACAATCCTTGATTGCAACTACTTCTACCCATTTAGTACAATCATCAACCATCACTATAATGTAGGCTTTCCCATTTGACATCAACACAATGGGCCCCATGAAATTAATTCTTCATATGTCAAATGGTTCCAATGGCTAAATTCATTACTACAACCCTTCATTCATGGTTTTTATTCCTCCATCACGTTGACATCTCTTACAAGACTAGGTGAAGTTATGTGTAGCTTGGAATATGATAGGCTAGAAGTAGCCTACCATCATCAGCTTGAGTGTTATTCTGTGCCCTATGTAGTGACCACCACATGGTACTTCATGTGCATCCTATAGGACTCTTTGTTGGTTTTCTTCCAAAACATATGATCTCACTAGTCATTAGTACAAATCTTGTAGAGATTTCCATTTATTTCCATATATCTCTTCACTTTATGAAGAAACTACTCTTTCTGTTTTCTATTCCATTGGATAAGGAGTTCTTGTGTCAGAAGATAAGTCATATAATCAATGATCCATGATTTCTCCATTGAGTTAATAGTCATTGTCATCTTTGTAAACAAATTCTCATCAAGGAAATTCTCATCAAGGAACTTGTCTGATAATTATTCTTCTTGCTCACATGGTTCCCATTTTAGCCTTGACAAGTGATCTGCTACGACATTATTTGTTCCCTTCTTGTCAATCATAGTTGATGAATCATGTTTTCATCTACTTCAATGTTAAGTTTCTAATGTCAAAGCATTGACATCGGGTATCTGATGTTGGGGCCAAGATGTAATGTTAGATATTCGATGTCATGGGGTATACGCTAGCCTATAAATATAGCACTTGGACTCACAATTTCCATATAGTTTTTTATTCAAAGAAGCAAATCTCTTAGAGTTTTTTTTCTCCAAAGTTAGAATATTTTCTAAGTGCCCATAGCAAGAGTGAGTGTGTATAGATCTTTGTTTAAACACTGATGTACCTTAGTGCAGTACTATGAGGATTTTAAAAAATGAACTCTTTTAATAATCCTTGTAGCACTAAGAATAGATTAGTGTTTCCTTTAATGCATTTTTCTTTCATGCACTTACTTTAATTCATTTGAATTAAGCAATTAAGTTCCAGTTATTAATGAACACATGCATGACCACTTGAAGCACACATATAGTGCTTGGTAACCCAGCAACGCTTAATGTTTGGTAACCCAGTAGCATTATATGTGTTTAGGATGTGTCCAAGAAAATAGGACAAGTAATTGTGTTAGGGTAGCTAGGCAATAGATAAATTAGATACTAAATTACTCTACCTTTCATTATTGTTGTAGGTGATCAACCTTATAAAACATAAAATGATAAAAATCAAGTACCTCAATTACACTTAAACCATATCCTTGAGCTTCACAAGTGTAGTTGGGAAGACAACAAACATTCTTAACACCCATTTCACTTCCTAGATGAACTAGTGCACTGGAGGACTATAGGTCTGCTAAATTCAACCAAATCACATGTGAACGCCTTAGTGATTCATATGGTTAGACGTAAAGGTACCTCGTCATTCATCATTGGGGGACCTTTTGGTTATTTCATGCACTATCTAGAATTTATTGGAAACCATTTAAAATCATTAGAATGAACCTAAGAGTCATATCATATTTTACAATTACTACAACAAAAATTTAAAAGCACATTATGTTTTTATCATCTAATTGAAAATGCCTTCTTCTCACAAGAGTGCTTCTCTAACTAAGTCTGATGAAGCTCATTAGCCAGTGCCTCAACAATATCAAATGGTACATGCTCATCCTAATGAGTATTTACCTAATTTCACCTTCATCCTACATTAGGATGAACAACTACGGTTGCATGACATGGAGGGTAACATTGTGTTGCTACTTGATCAATTTGTTCTTGCAATGCTTCATCAAATGCTTATCCCTCTAGGTCTTCAAGACCATCATGCTGAGTATGTTGTGTAAGAAAATGATGCCAAGGATTATCATCCCACTGAGGCATAACATCTCTAGGATCACTAGTTAGAGCAACATCATGAATTTGTGAAGGAAAAAGGATTTAATGACTTCCCATTCCTACTATACCAAAATGATGGTGGGGAACCCTTCTCTAGTGGCTTTCCATTTAGTGAAATTCCTCTCTTTGAATTTGATGATGGAGGTCAAAACTAGAACTTGCAGTCCACAATTCACAATCCTAGTTCTGGTAAGAATGAATCAAATGACAAAGAAGGATCCAAAGAGGCAAGTCAAGGTAAGGATGCGGACAAGAAACAAGATTGCGATCATGGTCACGATCACCAAAGAGGTGGTAGTAAGCACTGTGATGGTGCTAATCCTCCTTCCTCTTCACCTTTGTCATCATCATCTTCTTCTTCTTTTGGCTTTGATTGCAACCACAGGAGGTAAGACCATGATGGAGGTGGCCAAATGACCAACAGGACCCAAATGACTAAAATGACCATTGGGAAACACAAGAACAAGGGCATGTACATTCAAGAGAGGCATATCGCCATGAACGAAGGGGTAGTAGAGGGCATCGTAGGCACCATTATTAAGGCCTCAATGAGCCTTTTCTTGCTACATGAAGTATGCTAAACATTGCAGAGGTAGTATGAATTCCAACAAGGCACTTGAAGGATAGTTAGATCAAAAGGCTAGACATGAACAATATTCATTGGTTTGAAGTGGGGTATAACTCTAATCTTCAGAACCATCTCAAAGCTTTTCAAGATGCATGTGCCTTGCAAAACATAAAGACTGAGTGGCAAAAACTTAAGTTATTCCCAAAGAAAACTCATACTGGTCCTTAAAGCTAGAATCTATCACATGATGGAGTAGCATGCTTGAATTATTCAATGACAAATATCAAACATACTCCAGAGTCTCCAACTTGAGAAGGCAAATCCAAGGATGGAAACAGGGAACACACGAAACCTTGGATGTTTCCATCGATCGATACTACTCCTTAATGCATAAATGTCCTAGCCATGGTTATTCTCAACTAGATCAACTTTACCACATTATAGATAGGCTTCGATCAGAAACAAGAACCCTTAGTGTCTATGCCCAAGGGCAACTATCAAAACTAAGCAACCGTTAGATACAAAGATTAATCAAGCACGTAGCTAAAGAGGAGAGTGACTTAAGAAAAAGAGAAAGTGCATAAGAGTACAATCGTGATCCATCCATCCAAAAGAGTGAGGTTTGATTTTGTAACAATGAGGAAGAATCCGTACAAGATGAGGTGCTGAATAGGAAAACCTTGCCACTCCAAAAATTTTAATTTGAAATTACAATCAAGGTTGATTAGTTATGGGACTCAATGGATAGTAGATTTCAAGCTACCCTAAAAATTTCTGAAAAGTCCAAAGAACAAGGTAGTGATCGTGAGCGCAAGAGGCGCAAAGAAGTTGAATGTGCCTATCAAAAATGTAAGGATAAGATTGCTACAATAGAAGAAGTTGTACAAAGCAAATTAGATGATGATGATGGATGTGACATCTATCATAAGGGATGTTGCCCCATAGTGTCACATTTAGAGGAGTCTAGGATGTATGCTTTGAATCCACAACTCACAAAAACAAACATCTAGAAGATTACCTTATCCTCAAGGTAATTTTAAGTAGTTCCACTAGCAATGGTAATATTATCCAAGCAGAACTTTATCACAATCATATGAGTAGTATCAATAGTGGCAATAACCATAGTCATGGGTGTCAGCACCACCAAGGCAACAATACCCTTATAGACAACTTGATTCATATGGGTATTACGTTCAGAAACCCTTGTCTCCACATGACGCCTCCAGTCATGTTTTTACTTTCCAATCTCACTACTACCCTCCTAATAATTACCAAATGCATTCTCCACATGCAAGGAGAGATACCACCTCTTACCCTTATCTTCCTTCTATTCCTTCACATCTTCCTCCTCCAATCATAGAGCTACCGCCTACTTCATCTATGCAAGGTGAACTACCAACTCAACCGCAATAATGCAACGCTACCAGGGTTGTTAACCTAAAACCAATTAATCAACCGAGTGGGTCAAATACTCAATCAAAGAAAAGACATTTCTTCTAACCATGTAACCCACCTAAGCCCTTAAACACATCTATAGTTGACAACCCTATTCCTTTGTCTTCCTCTGTCTCAAATACCTTCAAGTCCCCTTCAAACCAAACATTTCCTAGGATCATTACTATTATGCTTACTCACGTTGTATCTAATTAGAAACCTTCTTAGGAAGTTAGCAAATCCTGGAAGTCCTCTAATTTATTTGCAGATCGCTAGGAATGAACCATGCAAAGCTCTTCTAGAGTTAGGTTTTGGTGTCAACTTGATCTTTCATGAGATGTATACTGCATGAAACCTAGCTCCTTTAAAGAAAAGCAATATCAAATTAGAGTTGGTAGACTAGTCCATCACTATTCCATTAGGATTGGTAGAAGACATTGTGACCACTATCTGTGGGTGATCTTATCCTGTTGATTTTCTAATGATCAAGGTGGAAAATTGCAAAGGGGATTTTCCAATCATCATGGGAAGGGCATGGCTTAGCAATGTTGATGCAAGAATGGGCATTAGAGATCTTTCCTTGGAAATATCCAAAGAAAATGCATTTGGAAAGATCAAGAAGAAGTGAGTTCCATACATCACATATAGTGATACAAGATGTCGTTGTGTGTAGAAAGTCTAGGCTGTGAAACAAGCATTTATCTTTGCATGCAAGCAATGTGGACTAGAAGCAGAAATTCAAAGGTGTTTGTATGTAGCAGCGATAAAACAAGAGGGTACCTAGTGGCTGATCACTAATTCTGAGAGTAGTATACTTTGCATGGAACCAACTGAGAGCCTAACATGTACATATGTCGTAGGCATGGATAAACTAGAGCAAGTTCATCACCAACTCTCTAATGATGCAAATGATGATACTTATTGGGGAGAGTTGGAGATTCCTGCAAATTTCAAGCAAGAGCCTCTTGAACTAAAAATGCCATTAACCAAAATGGAATATCTGATTTTAAAAAATGGAAAGCCAGTCATAATCAATGCAAATCTTGCTCCATAATAGAAAAACATGCTATTAAATGTGGTTGAAAAATGGTAAGCAACTTTTGCTTAATCTTATCCTAAACTCACAGGGATTGATCCTAGGATATGCCAACATCGCATCTACATCAATCTAGCTATGAAGCCAAAGAGGTAGCCATAGAGGTGATCAAACCCCAAGCAAAAGCAAATCATCAAGGAGGAAATCGAACAACTCCTCAAGATGAGGTTCATTTATGCCCATTGTAAATAGTGAGTGGGTTAGTCCACTCGTGATTGTGCCAAAGAAAGGTGGTAGGTGGTAGGTTTTCATCGATTTCCAACTGCTGAATATGGTAACATTCAAGGACCATTTTCCATTACCATTTGTTGATTAAGTGTTGGACATAATATATGGACATTACTACTACAATTTTCTAGATGGTTATATTGGTTATAACCAAATTCAAATCGCACCAAAGGACTAGGCTAAGACAACATTCATGAGTCCCTAGGGGACTTTTGCATATCATAAGATGCCTTTTGGTCTATGCAACGCTCCTGCTACATTTCAACATCTAGTTCTAAGCATTTTTCAACAATAAATCTATAGTGGTACGAAAGTCTTCATGGATGACTTCTCCACTTATGAAGCTACATTTGAGCAAGCCCTGGACCACCTTGAGCAAGTGCTAAAATGATGTGTTGAAACCAACTTGTGGCTCAATTGGCAAAAAATTCATTCAATGGTCCATAAAGGCATTATATTAAGGCATAGAATATCACATACAAGAATTGAGGTAGACCCTGAAAAAATAAGGGTCATCCAAGGAATCACCTACCAACTAGAAACTATCAAAGATGTTTGATCATTCCTTGGACATACTGGCTACTACTGGCAATTCATAGAGAATTTCTCTAAGATTGCAAAGCCATTGGTGGAACTAACAAAGAAAGATGCTCCATTTTTCTAGATTGTGGAATGTGAAAAAGCATTCTAATTGCTAAAATAGAAACTTATAGAAGCTCCAATCCTACAAGCAGCTGACTAGTTCAAACCATTTCATGTCATTATGGATGCATCAAATTATGTCTTGGGAGTGTTGCTTACATAGATGGATGACAAGAGACATCCATACTGCATCCACTACGCTAGCCAAAGCATTATGGATGCACAACTAAACTACACCACCACAGAAAAGGAATTGATGGTAGTGGTGTTTGCTCTAGAGAAGTTCAAGCATTATGTGCTTGGATACAAGGTGTTTGTGTACATAGACTACAATTCCATTCACTTCTTGATGAACAATCCAATGACGAGTCCTCATGTCATACAATGGCTAGTGATCTTGCATAAATTTGATCTTACAATGGTAGATTGAAAGGACACAAAGAATGTGATCGCTAATCACTTATCTCGGTTGCAATGGAACAACAAAGTGGAAGAAAGCCCACTATCTAATATTTTTCCTAATGAGATCCTCTTTGCTGGGGTTATAACTGAATAATTACCCAATAAGCCTAATTGGTATGATGGCATTCTCACCTCTCTTCTCACTTAGGAGATGCCACAAGGGTTGGACTACCAAAAGAAGTAGCAATTTCTTCACCAAGTAAAACACTTCATGGAGATCAACGGACATCTCTACAAGGTATGCACTAATGGTCTAGTTCATTAATGTATCCTTGATGCTAATCAACTGTACATTCTCCAAGATGATCATGAAGGTCCTTACAAAGGACACTATGATGGGAGATGCATGACCATTAAAATCATGCTAGTAGGCTACTATTGGCCAACAATCTTCAAGGATGCTCACTATTATGTTTGTTCTTGTGAACAATGCCAACAAGATGGTGGAATGACTACTCAAATAGAGGGACCTCAACAATGGATTCAACCACTAGAATCCTTCAACATCTAGGGCATTGACTTCATGGGTCCCATCATGCCCATGTCAAATGGAAAGGATTACATCATAGTTGCTATTGATCATTATATAAAATGGGCAAAATCAGCAGTCATCATCGACTATACATCTTCTACTACTACTTATTTTGTACAACAAAATGTTGTAAATAGGTTTGGTGTGCCATGTGCATTAATTTCTAATAATGAAACTCACTTTATAGGTGCTATTTTTTGAAATCTCATGTAACACTTGGGGGTTAAACATAAACTCACAACACCCTACTACCCCCAAGCCAATGGTCAAGCTAAGGTTACCAATAGGGAAATCATAAGGATTCTAACAAGAACTATTAGCAAATACAGGAAAGACTGGAGCATAAAACTCAACAATGTCCTTTGGGCATACCGCTCAACATGAAAACTTCCTATAGGCTATTCTCCCTATGAGCTTGTGTATGGAAAATTACCAACACTTCCTATTTAATCCAAACTCCTTACACTTTCAACAGCCTATGACCTTGACCTTCACTTGAGTCTAGCATGAAAATAAAACTCATAAACCTCAACTTGCAAGATGAAACTGATTAGTAGCCCTATCATCTAATGAGTTGCACAAGGCGTACAACAAAAAGCACCATGACCTTAAAATTAGAAAAGTCAAATTTTAACTAGGAGATAAGGTTCTCTACTGGAACCCCACACACATACCTCAAGAAACTAAGTTCCAAATGTTGTGAGAAGGACCTTATATCATTTACGAAACTTTTTCTTCTGGGGCCATCATGATCTACAAACCTAAGAGCCCATACAAGAAACAACTAGTCAACATCCAACAAATCAAACCTTTCCATGAGCATAAGCCAACTAATGCAACAAACACCTCATCCGATGAACAACCATGCTCCATATTTTGGATCTTCTCCTTTCAACTTAGTCGTGGGGGAGATGGCTCCTCACTTTTTCATCTTTTTGTTTTACACATTCTTTATTTTACATCTTCTTGTTTTCATGTTATTAACCTTTTCTAATTTTTGTTTTACACCATTGTTAGTACATTTGCTATTTCTTGGATATTTTACACTTTATTTTATATTTTCTTTATTTTGGTGTGATTTTCTAAATTTTTGTTAATAAGTGTCAGGTATAGTGGNTTTTATATTTTCTTTATTTTGGTGTGATTTTCTAAATTTTTGTTAATAAGTGTCAGGTATAGTGATAATGTGTTATTCAATGGTGATATGTACTATTTCGTTATTTGATTGTTGATGTCTAGATTCTAGCTTTGAATTTTGTTATTGACGATTAGGACATGTTTCTTTTTCATGTGACAAGTAGTGAGTCTACAACATCCACCCATTCACAAACTCTATGATTTTCCTTGTTCTGGAAACGTGAAATCCCTTTTTCATTAATGAAACTTTAACAAATTTGTGACTTTGGTAGTTTCCAGAATTGGGAAGGATTCAAAGGTTTGAATAGGGTGTGACTTCAAGGGAATTCCATATCCTTTGTGCCTTTCTATTTACCTAGCTGCATGTGTGTTTTCATGGATTTCTTATTGTTCTATGTCGACCAATAAAAGGAAGTTGAATAAGTCTTTGCATAGTGTGGTTTTTATCAAAAATAAAACAAAATGGTGGGAATTTAAAGCACATCCCTTAGACAAAATGAATGCATGTGTCTTTTTATAGTATGATTTCCATTTCAAAAAAAATGGAATTCAAAGCACACCCCTTAGACACAATAAACAAGCTATAAGCACTAGTTATGGGACTAAAAAGACATGTTACCCATGCCTAAAGGTCCCCTCTAACTAAGGCCCTTCCTCACTTCCTACTTCTCTTTTCTTCTCTAATAAGGAACTATGGTTATTCTGTGGGAGCACTCTTGTGTCTTAGGAGGATGGACTGGTCTTAAAATAGCAATGCAAAGTCACTGAATGTGGTTGGTTTTGGTCTGGACTAATGATGGATCCTATCAAGTCATTTAATCATAAAATTCACAAGGGACTTCATGTGACCTTAATCAGGAACTCTATTCCACTCTCTCTCTTATCCATCTATGCTTTTCGTGTCTCACCTCACTACTGGTTTCATGTTCTGGTCTACTGTCCTAGTTTGATGTGTAGAAATTCTTAGGTAGTTTCTTTGGGGTTTTGGTACTTAACCTTTTGTAACCATTAATCATCCACAGAGCCCATGGTCTCTTTGGTTTGAAGTTATGCAAGGGCATAAAAGGCCTGTGCTAACTTTGGGAAGGACCCACACGCATATCTTTTGGTTGGATTAGTTAAGGTTTTTACCCTTAGACACTCTTACAATCAAATTCTTGCACTTTACCTCATCAATGACATCCAATTGTGCACATCTTCACAACCTTTTTTAGTAAACCTTCCTTTTTATTGTCGTGAATTCTTACACCCTCTTCAAACATTTCCTTGTGTGGCACTTTTTCAAATTTAATGGACTGCTTATCTATTTTACCCTATTTATCAACCTTTGCACTAACACTACTAAAGGAATCAATCTACCACAATCACAACCTAGCCAAGTGTAACCACCAACGAGACAAAGTATTTAATAGCTATGTGTTACACATTACATACTAATTCATGATTTTGTTGTGATTGCAGTGGGAAGCATGGATTGGAAGTGGGACTATCTTCACCAAGGATGATGCAGTAGTACCACATGATGAGGATTGTTCATGATCATGGAATCTTCTCTCTTGATCTTTAGCTACCAAGAGGTGTTGGATGTCAATTTTATCGGGTGTTCACTTCTCTTATCATGAACATCCAATTTTGTAAAGATTGTAAATCTATACACTTGGGCACTCAAAGTCTATTTGTTCCATCTGAGTCAATTTGTATGTTAGTTAATAATCCCATACCTTCCCAATATTTTTTAAGGAACTTGTTCCTCCTCTTCGACACTCATGGACGAGTTTACATTCAATCTTCGAGGTATAATGAATCATGTTTTCATCTACTCCAACGTTTGGTATTCAATGCCAAGGCCAAGATGCGATGTCAAATATCTAATGTCGTGGGGTATACACCTTAGTGATTCGTATGATTAGGCATAGGGATACCTCACTGCTCATCAATAGTGATGTCAAATTCTTGTAATATTATGAGCCACCTTATCACCCTAGGACTTATCACTAGTTTATTCATCAGAAATCTAATTGCACTATTGTCTATGGGAACATAAATAGGGTACTAGCACATGTAATGTCTAAATTTTTCTAGTACATACACCATAACCATAAGCTTCTTTTCTGTAGTGGTGTAATTAAGTTATGCTTAGGTGATGCTTATGCTGGCACAATGTATATAGTATGGTCTCTTTTGATCATCAAGCTACGTCAATATTGCACCTAGTGCATAATTGAAAGCATTTATCATTATGTGGAAGGGCTTAGATCAATCCAAAGCTCTAAGGATTGGTGTTTCTATTAACTTCTATTTTAGTATTTCAAATACCTTCTCACATTGCTCCATCCACTAGAATGGTGCATCTTTCTTAGTCAATTCTACAAACAATTTTACTATTTTAGAAAAATTTTCTATGTATCTTCGATAATATCCTGTAAGGTCTAGAAATCATCTACCTCCCTAATGGTTTGTGGCCTTTAGGTGATGTTTTGAATGACTCTTATCTTTTGTGGATCTACCTCTATTCCTTTCTATGATACCTTATGTTCCAAAATGATCCCATCTTAGATCATTAAATGGCTTTTCTACCAATTAAGCTTCAAGTTAGTTTTAACACATCTTTTTAATACCTACTCCAAACGGTCCAATGCTTGAAATCTAGTCCATAAGTGGAGAAATCATCCATAAATACTTCTACACCATTACCAATTTGTTTCTAAAAGATACTTAGTATTAATCTTTGGAAAGTAGCAGGTGCATTGCACAAGCCAAAAGGCTTTTTCTTGTAAGCAAATGTTCCACCTAGACTAGTGAATGTAGTCTTTTCTTGGTCTTCTTATGCAATGTAGATCTAGTTGTATCCGATGTACACATTAAGGAAGCTATAGTATTGATGTCCTACTATGGTATCGAGGACCTATCAACAAATGATAGAGGGAAATGGTCCTTGAATGTCATGGAGTTCAATAATCAAAAATCAATGCAAATCCTTCAATTACCCTCTTTCTTTGGAACAATGACTAAGGAACTAACCCATTCACAGTCTACAATGGGTTAGATGAATCCTACCTTCAATAAATTTTCCAATTCCTATTTCACTACTTCTTTGAGCTTGGGATTCAACCTTCTCCAAGGCTAGTGACATGGCTCAATAGCTAGATCTATGTATATCTGGTGTTGACATATTCATAGATCAATGCATATTATCTCATTGTAGCACCATGTAAATACTGTTGGCCATTTATTGACTACTTCCAATAATCTTTTCTTCTAGTCTTTATCAAGCTTGATATTAATGATTATTGGTTTTTTATTATTTAGAAAGGCATATTCTAGCATATCAAATAGGGATTTTAACTCTAATAGTCTTGGCTCAAACTTGTCTGGGATCTTTAACTGTCCCCATTCAATATCTTCTTCCCATTCATAGTTGTTCCAACTTATCTGTTTCCTCAACATAGGTACTTATGATCTAATTAGTTAGTTCTATATATATTTTAGATTTTGTCTCTTTATCAATGATCAATCATTGAGTGTCTTCTTCTTTAGTGGCTACTACATATAGACACTATTGCACACACATTTCTTCTACACACTTATTGCATGTTGTGCTCTTTCCTTGTTTAGCAATCCAAATTCTCCACATGTAGTTGCACTCATTATTATTGTATGCAATGCATAAAACTTGGCATCTTTGTATAATTCTAGCTTCATCTTCCTTGCAAATTTCCAAGGATAAATATTTAATTCCAAGCTTAGCATCCACAGTGCTAATCCATTCCCTTCCCATTATTATAGAAAAGTCTTCCTTGTTTTTTTCCACATGAATTACTAAGAAGTTAGCAAGGTAGGACCAGTCAATAATGGTGATGATGACATCGTTCACCTATCCAAGTGGGACAATGATTAACTGATTCATAAGCTCTAATTGAATAGTGCTTTTTCATAGTGGCAGAAGATTCCAGGCTTTGTACATATCCTATGAATTAAGTTCACTTTTGACCTAGAATCCAGTAGAGCTTTGCATGGTTTGTAACCTACTATTTGAAAATATATCAATGGATTTTCTGGATCTATTCTTTTCTAGGAAAGCACTCCTTCCTTAATCTAATGTGTAACAATTTGAATAAGCATGATAGTAATCAGATTTGGATTGGTAGAAGATGAAAGCCTGGTATTCTATGAAGGAGCATGTGTAGATGGAATTAATGTAGATGGAGTCCCCATCCTTTGAGCCCTTTTTGGACTAGTTCAAAAGAATTGACATTTTTTGGATCAAGGTTCATTCATTATTACCTCCTCCTATGTGTTAACTGTCGTTGTCGCATTCTTCTATTGTGGTTGTGATGGCAATTCCCCTTGCATGATTGGTGGTGGCACTAGTGGTAAAGAATTAGAAGGTTGGTTTAATGGACTAGCTACTGGTTGATGTGTGTAAAGATTTAAATCCATCCTTGGAGTGATGGACCTATAATACTCAAGTGGATAATGATGAGAAGAAGTGTGAACTAAAGCATTCCCTAGAAAGATTGGATGTTGGACGTAATATCCATAAGGATTTGGTTGCCTATCCGAATATTGTTGCCTTGGCGGTGGCATTGCCCATGCTTGTGATTGTTGCCACTGCTGTTGGTATTGCTCCTACAGTTAAGGGTAGGCTTTGCTTGGGTAGTAGGTTGGATGGAAGGATTTTCTAAGATTACCCTGAGGATAAGGTAATCATCTCAGCATTTGCTTTTTAACAAATATTAGATTGAGTGAATATGCCTCAGACTCTTGCAAGTGGGCCATAACAAGGCAACATCCCTTAGGATGTTCATACTGGCACACCTTGCATCCTTCCTCTTCTTTTGAACTAGAGTCTCTACATTCCTCAATTGTAGCAACTTTTCCTTTTTGTTTATAACTTTCTCGTCCATGATATTTTTTCTTCTTCTTATATTTCCCTTTGTTGAGTGTATATTTAGTCCTTTCTTCTACTATCTTAGGAGCTATAGCAAATCTCTCATCCACCGAGTCCCACATCTTCTTTACCTTTGTTGCTATATTGTTAACCAATTTCTGGATTGGTAGAGTTTTCTTTTGAATTACATCCTCTAAGGTTTCTTCTTCCTAATGGTCGCACATTCAAACATCTTGTTTTCTTATTGGTAGATCTTAGTTATACTCTTCCGCTGATTCTCTCTATTTTAACTCTCCTTCCTCTTTTGGCACTTGGTCTATTAACCTTTGGATTCGATGGACAGTCATCTTTGATAATCTTCCTTGGATGTAGACCCCAAGGATTTCTCTGGTTTTGTTTCTTAACCCAT
Organism: Gnetum montanum; assembly: GCA_015680685.1. Taxonomy (NCBI): domain Eukaryota; kingdom Viridiplantae; phylum Streptophyta; class Gnetopsida; order Gnetales; family Gnetaceae; genus Gnetum; species Gnetum montanum. The sequence goes on along the minus strand of MNCI01022850.1, from coordinate 811,721 downwards.
CAATAATGTGTCTAAGTTGTTCCATCTATGAGAATCCATAACTTTAGCATTTGTGCAGAAGATAATAATATCTACCCATTGCTACATCAAGGGATTCATGTGTTCCTTGCTTCCATACCTAGATTTGCTTTCTTAGGTTAGACACTCTTGAGTAAGTCTGATACTTATCATTAAAGAGCTCGAGCATGATACTTCATCTTCTAATCGATTCCGGTTCTAATGATTTGTACCAGCTCTCTACCTCCTTGATGAGTATTTTAGGAAACAACTTTAATTTCTGCCAATCACCTTCAATGTTTTAGAGGGCATAGGCATCATGAAATGCTTGAAGGTGGTGTTGTAGATCTATGTTATATCCTCCTTCAAATTTGGAAATGTTATTCATATCTAGTCACTTGGTGCGACTATCCCTTATGTGCTTGGTTGAAATGTACACTACTTCCCTTACATTTATCATACTTCGACTGGATAGTAGGGGTTCTTCATAGTTGTCAGGTTTGTGGGCTCTGTTGCAATGGTGACCTCTTTGATGTTCATAATGCTCTCTATCCTCATGTGTGTTTCTATTTCTTCGTCATTCATAATCTTCTTCTTCATCCTCAAGATACCTTCTTCTGTATTCATCTCTCTCATAATCTCTTTGTCCTTCTCTATCATGGTCTCTTGATCCATGTTCCCTCTTATTAGACTCCACAGATGAACATGAGGAGGAAGAGGAAGTAGTTGGAGAACAATGTCAACTAGTTCTCCTTCTGTGACTTCATGATTCATTCTCTTTTGGTTCTATAGAAGCTCTAGGCCTTGAGCTTTGTCTATGTCTAAAGTCTTTGGTATTTCTTCGAAGGTCCTTTGCCAAAGTCAACTTTAACTTTATGTTGGCAAGATCTACAATATGTATTACTAGTGTTTGGAAGTGAGATCCATGAGTTTTATAAAACTTTTCAGCTTGGAACAAAGCATCTTTTATTTCTTCCAAGACAATTGTCTAAGGTACTTTCTTTACCTTGTCACGTTCATGTTGTGCTTCCATGATGGCATCCCTTCTTGCTTGAGGCTCCATTGGTTGTTATGGCCTTGTCATGTCCTTCATGACTTGATAGCTTTCTTGTTCATGACTTAGGTTGGCCTTCATGAGGGCTGCTTGAAACATTAACAGTATAGGGTTGCACAACTCTCGAAACATTGCATCAATAATGACATAGCATGAGCTATGATATTGTTGATACGATATTAAAAATGGGTTTTAGTATTATGCAATTTATATTTTCAAGTAATATTCAACATCCAAGCATTTGCATTTCTACCACACTAATTTGTTGTTCATGTTTCATTTGTAATGCCCAACATTTAACATCATATAAGAAAGTAGGCTTGATTGTTACCCTGTAAAATTTCTCCTTTAGTTTTATTGGTATTCTTTTATTACATAGAACACTAATCACCTACCCCAATTCTATTTCTTATATCTTTATCTATTTCACCATTTGATAGAAGTCAAATAATAATATATGCTTTTGAGGTGTAACAACAAAGAAACAAATTAAAAGTGAAACGCATAGTTAAAATAGATAACAAGCTTTAAAATAGGCATCTTGAAGTTTGAGATGTTACTTTGAATCACAAGTCACTTACATAGAGAAATCACATATTATTAAGAATAATATTGAAGGAAAAAAATTATTAAAGTCACAATAACTGTGATTTTTCTACGATCAAATAATTTCGAAATTTTGAAAATTGAACAACAAAAGCGTATTTTATGCATCGTCACATGGACCAGGACAGCCTTCCTGGGTGGCGGCGGCAGGGGAAGCGGAAGCGGTAATATGACGCACAAAGTCTTCCACGGAGGAGGAGACGGACTGAGCAGCTGCGATAGTGTGGCGTAGGCGTTCACATGTGGCGCGGGCGCTCTTGCCGGCGTCGCCGGAGATGAGTTCGCGGACGCCGGCGGCCACAGCGGCTGCCTCCACCACCGTCTCGTCGCGGGCGTCGTCCCAAGGCAGGCGGAGGCCCACGCGCCAGCGGTGCTCCACCATCCACGCGTTGGTGCGCTGGTCCGCCATGAGCGGACACGCCAGCAGCGCCACGCCGCTCGCCACGCTCTCCATCACACTATTCCATCCGCAGTGGGACACAAATCCGCCCACGCCTTTGTGCCCCAGAACCCGCCTCTGCGGAGCCCAATCCACAACTAATCCTCCTCCTCTGCCTCCGCCTGAAGAAGAAGAAGAAGCTCTTCCTATTCCTCCTCCTCGGACGGCCCACAGAAACGCACATCCGCTGGCCTCCAGACCGTCGTTGAGCGCCTGCAGCTGCTCCGCTCTGAGCTCCACCAAGCTGCCGAAGCTCACGTACGCCACGCTTCCCTCCGCTTGCCGGTCCAGCCACCGCATGCACTCCTCCTCCTGCTCCTCCTTCTCTTGGCTTACCTGATACTGAAACAAAACAATTTTTCGTACTTTAACAAAAAAAAATTTCGTGCGTTGACCAGGACCCATCCATGTATATATGAGGATAGTTTAAGAATTCCTTGAATTTCGCCAATGTAGGTAAAGAGGGGATAGCCTCTGGTTGGTAATCCAACGTAAAACAGCTCTTTAGGGATGAGGTTTTAGACTTCTGAAAAGCCATCCAAAGACGTAACAAATGTTATGGATGAGGGTTTTCTGCTAAATTGGATGAGTTTGTTTAGGCATGCGTAAAGGGTATGATGAGATAATGAGCCTATAAATTTCAAAATATGGATGAGTTTATCTTGAATCCGATAAATAGCTTATAAATTTCAGAAATAATAAAGACATAGGAAAAAATGAGCATAAGATTTAGTTGGTATGTGCAAACAAGACGGGGTAAAATGAGACTGATTGTGTGTGTCCATGTGTAAAGAAAAAGGACGGTCAAAAAACGAGGAAAAAATTGAAGATAAGGTTTATCTAGGAGTATGAAAAAGACAACAATTGAGACGAGGGTAAAGGAGCCCAGATGACGAGCCTATCATAACTTCAGACAATAGGAAATAAATGATTGACAAGGACTCTTATTATTATTCAATACTGTCAGCTGACCAGGTCAAAAACTCTTACCGGTAAGCTGAGCGGACTGAGGGCATAGGCTCTGGCTCCGAGCGCCTGCAGAGCGTCGGCCTCAAGTGCGGTGCAGGAGTTGAGGAGCACGAATCGGGCCTGTGCCAGCAGGCCGTGCTGCATCTCACAGAAGCCGGCCAGGCGTCCGGTGCTGTCCTTGGTGCGGAAAAAGCCTGGGTACTGATCCACAGGCAGCTCCGCCGGCAACCCCGGAAGCGCAGGAAAATCACCATCACCACCTTCTTCTTCTTCCTGGCGAGGAGCGAACAGGCAGAGCCCCCGGCGGTGCAGCAGTGGGTAGTTTAAAAACATGGCGGCCACCGTGGCCGCCGACGACCAGAACAGCGCGTGCGCCAGGCCGTGCTCCGCGGCCACGCCGGCGCCCCAGCTCAGAAAATGGTGCGTGATCAGTACCCCCAATCGCAGTCCCATCCCCTGAAGGAGTTTGTGGATCTGTGCCACGAAAGAGACGCCGTTGGCGCACAGGAAGACCTTGGAGAAGCTCTGCGATTTGTTGTAGAACTCGTGCGGTACCTCGTCTGGTAGCTCCAGTTCCAGCATTCGCAGCCGCGCCGTGTTTTGGGCAGCCCTGATCATGCGACTGTGGTAGTAGGGCGTGTTCACGAATGTTACGGTCCGGACCCAGGAGGTCGACTGTAGCAGCGTTTCTGAGAGACGCAGCATCGCTGTCACGTGGCTCTGCCCTGGATACGGCACCACGATGATGTCCATGGCTGTGCCCAAATATCTCTCTCTCTCTCTCCCTCTTCTTACTGAAACTGAAATTCCTCTTATTGAAACTAAAATTTTTAGGTATGTCGACTCATACCCTAAAATTTTTAGGTATGTCGACTCATACCCTTTGGATCTATTGGAGATTGGGATTTGGAATTGAACCTGCGACTTTTAATTCAACCAAGTGTCCTTGCTCTGGTTCTGGTTCTGAATCCTCTCGTGAGTTCTGGTTATAAACCCTCTCGCGAACGTTGACATACCTCGTCAAGTCAAGTATGACAGGCTGCGACCCTGAGTTTTGAATTCGTTTGGATGCCGTCTCTTTTGAAAAGTCTCCGATGACAACCAAGAAAACACTGGTTAAGACACTTCCTGAGCGAGGGGATCACGGTTCCTCGCTATATAAAATTGTTAAGGTTGTCAGCGTTTGGTTTATGGCTTAGCAAAAAAATTCGTTTTTGGGATATTGAATTGGAGTTTGGTTCTCCGTTACTCCATCCTGCAGCTAAAACATGATTTAATACGATGAGAAGCATCGAGATAATTTCAGCAACAGCTCAAAGGGATCACTTTCAACTACTGATCAAGGTTCCCTCTACACCATAGCTGTGGATACATATTAAAAAAAATCTGAGGGGTCTGTTTCGAAGACTTGGTCAAATCAAATGTAAAAGAGCAATCTTCAAACCTACTTGATAACGTTCTTGACATTGCGTTTTATTAACCATATCCGAGTTGTTGAACCAAATACTAGTATAAACAATGACAAACCAAATCGAGAAAGAATTGAAACGAAACCACCAGCAAACATGAAACCACCGCTTATTACTTCCGCAGGAAGATAACGAACTCAAACCTTTGGGGTAAAAACAACCTACGAGGAGGAACAATGCTCATTACCTCGAGGCTCAATGGTCGTGTGGTTGACTAACATGAAACAAGGATTTTCCATCATTCCAAGTGATGTTGACTATAATATAACTTTACAGGTGCTCTAATCGGTTGACCTTGGAAACATGTAAGGTACCCAAAACAGGCCCCTGCTTCATCTCAAATTTCCTACATTGCTAACACCACAATAAACATAAAATTAGATGCAAATGGTTCGATAGAACAGAGGAAAACTTTCTCGCAAAGAGATCACCCCTGCGCTTTATAGTGATTCTAAGAGAATTACTGTATAGATTCATGCAACTGCATATCTATCATTTTATAATGTCCCAATCACGAACAACTTGCACATTCAGAAGAATGGTATAAAGGCGATGAAAACTAGCGTTTAGCATTCCTGCTCTAGCAAACCCTGATAGTCTTTCTCTGAAGCAGCAAAAATATTCTAAAGCTTCAAATTTACGCTGCATGAACAGTTTCATTATTCATGTACTGATCATTGCAAAAAAGTCATCTTTGTAAACATATAGTAAGATAGCAAGTCAAAACATGGATGCAAGTTCCTCCTATTTTCGACACAGATTCCAGTTTCCAGATACTGAAAATTCAATCAACCAAAAAAATGAATTTACCAATTAAACAATTTTAAAAAATGTTTGCTCTAGTGCAAATATAAATTACAACCCATACATGAAAGTTCAGAAAAAAATGGGTGAAAGATAATTATATTTTTAAAAAATGAAAAAAATGCAATAACGAGCAATGTACATTACATAAAAAGCAACAGATGGCATTGCTGAACTATCATTCAAGGATAGATTTTGAACATAACCCTACAAAATTCTTCTCTGCCAGAAAGGGACTATACAACTGAAAGAATTAGCATCCTCTTTCGAAACCAAAAAGGCATAAACGAATCATTGATCTGCCGTTCAAAATCTACGTGAAGAAGGTAACAACATCCCTGCGGTAGCCCCGAACCATCAGAAGCCTCGGTACATTCTCCACCAACAAATCCATATACTCCATGTAAAAATAAGGAGGGTGATTTGGAGGTGGTGGCGGCAAACTAACAAGCACAACGGCTGCCATCCGGGAATACCGTAATATCGTAGCATTAAGCTTCAGTGTAGTGTAAAGAAACTTATTTACTTGTTGTTCCTCTATTTGTGAGCGCAATCCTTCTGCTTTTACTTTCTTCTTCAACTCCTCTGCCTGCAAAGATATACGCTTTCGAGCTCTTGAAAATGCTACCATAGCATCTTCCCTTTCGGTTTCCTTCCCTTGATCTTCTCTTTGTGAGTCCCAAGATCTCATTGTGATAACAATTACTTCAGCCTGCATGCGAAGATCATATAAAAATTTCTTAACATCTGCCTTCAGCTCCTCTGCCTCAGTATCCTCTTCAGCTATACAAAACAGCTGAATTTTGCAGCTCTCAAAGCTTTCCTTCGTAAGTAGAAGTTGTGAAAGAAGTAGCATGAGCCCACCATCACGAACTATCCAATAGAGATCAATAGTACCATACTGTCTCTGATATTCCCCAGGCCATTCATCCAGACCTTTGACCACTACAATGGCTTTGTTGGCAACTATACAATCATTAATAATACTAACAAAGGCTTTGGGAACTTCTTTCAAATTTTCTTGTCTCCATATTTCAGGGTAACGCATTACAACAATATTTGGCTTTAAGTTTCCAAGACCCATTGTTTGAACAATACCACGAAAACCTTCTTGCATATTCTCTGCAACAATGATCTCAGCAACCCCTTCACAGTTCTTATATTGAATGTATTGATCCAACTGTCGACATGCAACCTTTGCTTCTTCCGCCTTCTCATTGTAATCACCATCAAGAATGGAAACAAATAATGACAAACCTCGACCCTTCTTCTTCATACAATTGGCAAAATCCGCTAATTTGGGGTGACAAGGTACATTTTCAGGCAGCTTGCCCCATGGCCTGCAGAAGATCAATGGTATTGGATACCAATTCTTCGGATGAACTTGATTTGCTGCATTAAAATGCATTTTTAACCAAAGGAAATGTCAATCTCATCTCTTTACCTTGAACAGAACATCTAAATGCATTGCGCTTCAAAGACCAAAGATTTCCTAACATTATTACATAGCTTACAGTCACTAAAAAAAATTACCCCCAAGAGAACGAAGACTTCTCAAAGCAAGTTGAAAATATGCACTTTTGAAACCATCTCCCCAGTCACCAGCCTTTCCTTTAATACTCACATAGTAGTATATAAGACTTGCAAGAGCTAAAGAGACAATGGTGAAAGACCAAGATATCATGAACATTATAACTGCACCAGCAGAGAAACATTGGCATGCATGTTAACTTCATGGACACAATGAATGACGAAGAAAGGCCAAAGAACAGACAAATAGGAAAGACGTGTTTCTACTTCATAAAATAGAAAAGAGGTTGAGCGAAAATTGTGCTCATGTAAAGCATCCAATGGTGAGTGCTTACCAATACAAAGTGTCGCTCCAAGAAGTGAAAGGCTCCAATGGTGAAATTTCCATCTTGGACGCCAACTTGGAGCATCTAAGAGGTCCAGAAGGAAACATGATAAATTTACACCGGCATAGCAAAGAAGAAAAAACATAGTTATCACTGGTGTTATCAGGTCCAGGTTTCCAATAACCACACAAATGGCACATATAAAAGCTGTGAAGAGCGTTGCCAGATACGGCTCACTGCCATCACCAACTCTAAAGTATTTTAACACTGGAAGAATATCATCATTAGCAATTGCTGCAAGGAGTCGTGGAGCACCAGTAAGAGTTTGAAGAGCTGCACCCAAGGTAGACAATATAATACCAATGTAGACAACTGCTGGTACGGGCCAAGCCAGGCTCGCAGTTAGAAGCCTGATCAATCATACAAAATGCCAAATAAACTAAACTTTGAAGCACATGTATTTATAATGGAATTTGCAGACTTCTCGAGAATATAATACTTTATGAACTACAACAAGAAAAATATCAGGTTGTTAGCATCGTTGCAATATCTACCTGTTTGTTAGGAGTCCCTCTCTTGTAGCAACAGCTCCAAACAACAAGATAGAAACGAGGTACATTGCAGTCGTCGTTCCTATAGCAGATAAAGTCCCAATAGGTATAGACCGCTGAGTGTCTTTCAGAGATGCTGAGCGATTCGAACCAGCCATTATTCCTGTTACAGCTGGAAAGAAAAGTCCCAAGAGTTCTCTGCACAATGAATTAACATTAGAAAGGAAATGATTTCTGGATGAATCACAGACTAGGGGGTGAACTTTCCTACTGCTACTAAATACCCTTTAAGCAGGAAACTAATATAGCATGCATAGAATATACAGATCTTTATAAGAAAAGCATAAATGCATGTGCCAAAGTTGAAAATCATTACAACAGCACATGGAACAACAGATGCAAGAATTTTAATTACTCTTAAGATCGCAAAGGGTTTGCAAGAAATGCCCAGTGACCTTTAGAACAGAAACACATAGTTTGCTCAAAACAGTCCTCTCAGAAACGAAGAAACCAAGGAAATATTGCTTAAACAAAGGAAACATTTGACAGTAGAAAAGAGAGTAATAGACTTCTCAAAAATGTAGAAGGAAAAAATTTGGCACCTGCCAGTTACTACTAATATCTCATGCTGTGGTTACATGAAAGCAAAATATACTTACTCAAAATCCCAATAAATTATACCATCTGGTGCAGGTATTCCAGCACGGTTAGTGCGCTGATATGCAGAACCCCAGTTACTTTTGAAGTTTTTCCAACGCAACCCTGTAATTTTGGCTGAAATTGAAAATGACTTTAGGTCATTTACTTGCAGCACCATAAAATATAGCTATGCTTTAAAAGATAAAAATAAACTAATGACTTGCCATTTACAAAAAATGTGAAGTAACAAAAACTATCCAAGGGTATAAACAGAAGACCTACAAACTCACTCTTATCATGATAGCGTGAAGCAGTAAATGTGCCAATGAAAATGCAAAATATTGACATCAGAACAGGAATTAGAAATGCAGGTGCAACTCTGTTGATCATTTTCACCCCACCAAAAACCACAAAACATAGAAGTATGGTTACAACAACTCCATAAACTTGGAGATCATGCAAGCTTGGACTATATATAGTTTTTGTTGATGCTCCTGCTATGGAAGTTGCATTCACACTCGTAACACTTTCTGAAAAACTCAGAATCCATAAAGAAAAAAATAAGTAGTCTATGAGAGAAGATTAAAAGCTAACCATTTTAAATTATCCCGTCTACTGGATACCACAACGGCCCACCTTTAAATATTCCTGCGGCTGGTATGGCATTTAGGAATGTCTCCACAGCTCCCAAAATATACCTAACAGTCATTAAAAAGTAAACATTGATAACATTCAAATAATGGGGAAAAAAGTGCACAAATAAGACATTATTTCTTGCGAACAAATCAAAATTCAAATTCTAGATTGAACTGAAAGATGTATCAAATGTTCATGTTCATATCATGAAAACACGTCGTTAAGGATGTTTCCTTAGATAAATTAAGTGTTTAAGGCAGGCTTTATTTTAGAGTCAATTAGATAAATAAAGGATGTTTCACAATGAAGACAGTTACAAAACTAAGACCTTAGTTCCATTATTTATCCATGTATTGCACACAAGTAATGAAGCACAATTTCATGGAGTGTGCTAAACTGTCTGCCTGTCACAGGTTACAAACTAATGACACCATTATGAGACACAAATAGCTGTTAACTTGCAGTGTTATGTATCATCACTTGAGGCTCAATACTCATCTCACAAAGTAGGGTCTCACAAGGGTCAGTCAATGAGTGAAAGCCTAACCTTTGCAAGAGGTTATGCCTAGGCTCCAGCCCAGCCCTTATGACCTGAAAAATAAGGATCTTACCATCACTCTAAATGATGGCCCCTTTAGCACTGTTAGTTCAAAGTTATGTACCATTGTTAATCAATTATATCTTGCATTGAAGGAGTCTTTTATAGAACTGAAACTAAAAAATTTTATTACATCTATGTGAAAACCACAAGAAAAACCTAGATATACATTGACAGTATTCAGTACCATCTCTTTTATACAAGTCTTGTATATCTCACTGTAACCTATCAGGACAGAACCTATGACATGCACAATGCAAGTCTTAATAACAAAATATAGCTCCTTCTCTCTAAATGACTCATTAGGATTTTTAGGCTATGAGGTCGTTGTAGAAACCCTTCTTTTAAGGTTTAGGTGTAAGAATCATTCTCATGTTGGTCAGTCCATGCTTGAATAGCCTTGTACTTTTCCCTTTTAAGATTTCGTAATAAGAGCTCTACACTTGCTTCTTATGAATATTTCCTGTATTGACGTGCTTTAACGCATAAAACTTGCGGCATTCTTGTTGTCGATTTATTTTTTTCTGTTTCATTTCACGTAACAGCTCTTGGTAGTGGTAGTGATGTGAGTTGAAATGAGAGCGGGAAGAGAAAAAAAGAAAGAAGATAATCCAAAAAAGTTTGTAGAATGAATGAATCTTTCTACTAACTTACACCTGTATTTATATTTGATACGGGGTAGATTTTACATAAATGCTCACTCATACAGCTGTAAATCATAAATGCATGCCTAGTCAGTTATAAATGTCTGCGTACTCAGTTACAGCTATCATACAGTGGTCATTAATTAGAGGTGCCAACAGTCAAGATGGCACATAGATATCAATCATGCTCATTTTGCAAGAATGAGAATGAAACCACTTACTACTAAGACCTTCAGTAAAAACATAATGATTGTGTGAGAGGTGGCAGGGTTGGTGGTGGCCTGCTACCTCCCCCATGGTTCGGGGGCCGTGGGGGCACAAGGGGTCCTCCGCTCCTTGTGTCTTCGGAACCATACTGGCATGGCAGTTCCATGCATTAGTAAGAGGAGGCTATGACCTACCTCATTACCCCCCTCGGTAGAACCTTGCCTGGGAGGGTTGCATAGTTCAACTCTGCATTGGGGTGCTTTTACCGGGTGTGTCATGGAACGTGCTATGGGATGTTGTGTGCGCTCCTTGGAGCACGACACCAACTACCAACACACGGTGATGAATCTGGAGGGTTCAGCTGGTAGTCCCCGTGGTGTCCACGTGAGTAGAGCAAGGGAGTGCTATCTAGCTTGTTAGCGTATCGTGAATATTGTTTATGAAACACCGCTCAGGAGACATGCTAACACTAACACATTGTTTGTTGGCATGTGTTTCAGGAATGTTGATTGCTGAGGCGTATTCCTCTTGAGTTTGTCCTGATTCAGAATCTGCTAGGGAAACTCTTGGGGTGCCAAACAACGTGCTCAGGGACAACATTGTTACAAATGGTATCAGAGCCTCACAGTTTCAGTTATTGGTAAAACTTTCTCGCTAAGTAGGTGTGAGGGTTTGTGGTTTGTGAGGTTTCCATTTTCAACTTCTGCTAGCCACTCTCCCTTTGAGGGTGGCCTTGTGCTAAAGCTCCCTCTTTGGAAAACATGGAGCCTAGTGGACCGAGTGACATGGCTGATGTTCAAGCAAATCCAAAAATTGAGGCCGAGATAGAACTTGGTCAAGATGA
>MNCI01022850.1:735169-800325 GCA_015680685.1 Gnetum montanum | reverse complement strand
TTGGAAGGTCGTCTGGATCGCATGATCAACCTCTACAAGGATCTATTCGAATCCTTGGAAGAGGCACAAACAAAAGCATCCTTGGTTGAGGACCTAGTTGGTCAGGTGAAAGTTCTGGAGGATGCCCTAGTGGGGGTAAATCAGGAACAATCTGATTTGAAAATTGAAAACGCCATCCTGAAATCCTCCTTAGCAAGACGCTTGGCAAATGAGCCAGTAGCGACAGCCCGTATCAAAGCTAGAGAATCAAGTTCGTATGATGGTGAGAGACATGATGCCTTCCTCCATGATGCGAAGATGTACCTAAATACCCGAGGTGTTCTTGCAACCCAAAAGGTCTCCAAAGCATCACAATTTCTCATAGGAAGTGCTAAGCTATGGTGGCTTAGTCTCCTTCGTGCCCAAGAAAAGGGCACCACGACAGAAAAGATCGAGACATGGGACAGCTTTAAGGCTACATTGATCAAACAGTTCCGTCCTGGGAACTCTAAATGGGTCGCTAGAACCAAGCTAGAGACCCTAAAAGATTCAGGGAAGCTTGAAGATTATATTAATAGCTTCAAAGAACTCATGTTGCTGATTCTCGATATGAGAGATCGGGATCGTTTCTTCAAGTTCGTAAATGGGCTACAACCATGGGCACAGATGGAGTTGCATCAAAGAGGCATTGACTCCCTCACGGAAGCTATTGCGGCTGCTGGCACTTTTCTGGACTTCAAGGCAACGAAGCCAGATAAGGGCAAGCCTGGGAAGGGTAAGCATGTCACGCCCTCCCACTCTCAGAGAACAGATACAGGATCCATCAAAGGTGGAAATACCTTCAGATCAGTTCAGCAAGGCAGTCGCCCAATGGGTGGTCCTCCAAGGAACCAAGGCTCTCAACAAAAATGTATGGATACAAGGAGCAAGTGGCAACCTGGGGCCAAGAAGAAGCAATTTACAGGAGGCGCCTTTAAGGGGCCAATTCAGTGCCTCTTGTGTCACTTGGCAAGAAATTGTCCCTTGAGTTCAAGAAGGACTGAGAATAGGCAAGGGCGCCAACTCCAGGGAAACAACTAATGGCACTTGATTATCGCCCTGACCCATGCCTTCATATCACTGATGGAAGCACATCAGGGGAACAACGGAGGCTAGCGGTGATGATGGAGTTGTCAAACATGGTTACACAAAGGTCAAGAGCTGGAAACTCCTAGAATACTAATCCTGATACTTTACATCAAGTTCAATTGGCCCCAATCATTGTGAGCTCAAGTCAGCTAAGTGCCCTCATTGATAATGGGGCTAATCACAATTACATGGTTCCAACCATGGTGAAAGACTTGCAGCTAAAGATGGAACCCGTCCAAGCATCTTGCAAGCTGGCCAAGTTCAGGCCCCTTCAGTGCATCAGGGTGTCGTGGTGTCCCCGTTCAAGTGGGCTCATGGCAAGGAGTACTAGATTTTTCAATTCTAGATATGGACTCCTTTTAGGTCATTTTGGGGCAAGAATTTTTACGCAAGGCCAAAGTTTTCACGGCCCCACATCTAGATCTAATTTTTATTTCGCATGAAAGCTCCCCATACCTAGTTCAAACTCATGGAACACAGATGGGAAAGGATGAGGGCTCTAGCCCTCGGATTGTGTCACCAATGGTGATGAAATGCTTGGCCAGGGACCCTACCAGAAAATTTCTGCTAGCTATGCAAACGGGTAATCCTTCTAAGGCTTGTGGATCCCAAACTCATGTTGACCCATGCATAGCACAGGTGCTCTATAAGTTTAAAGATGTGATGCCACCTGAACTGCCTGGTAGTTTGCCACCTTGAAGAGCTGCGGATCATAAAATCGAATTGCAACCTGGTACTTATCCTCCTATCCAAAGGTCATACCGCTTAACAGGACTAGAATTGGGGGAATTGAAAAAGCAGCTTGAAGGGTTAATGTCCAAGGGATACATTCGTCCCTCAAAATCCCCTTATGGGGCACCGATGTTGTTTGTCACCAAGGAGGACAGAACGCTACGCCTTTGTTGTGATTATAAACTGCTGAATAAACACACGATCAAAAACAAGTACCCAGTACCGCTCATTTCTGACTTGTTTGATCAATTGGAAGGGGCTCGATATTTCACCCGACTAGACCTCAGACAGGGGTACTACCAAGTTCGCATTGCAGAAGGGGACAAAGCAAAAAATGCATGTGTAACTCGGTATGGGTCATATGAATGGACCGTAATGCCCTTCAGGCTTTGCAATGCATCGGCTACATTTTGTACCTTGATGAACGAGATATTTCGACCCTTCCTAGACAAATTTGTGGATGTCTATCTTGATGACATCTTGATATATAGCCAAACAATGGAGGAACATGCCCTCCACCTGCAGATGGTCCTTGAGAAGCTACGAGAAAATCAGCTGTACATTAAGAAAGAAAAATGTGAATTCCGCTGCTCGGAGCTAAAATTTTTTAGGCATCTCGTGAGGTATGGGCAAGTAAAGCCAAATCCGAAGAAGGTAGAGGTTGTGCGCCAATGGCCCGCTCCCACTAATGTGCATGAGGTCAGACAGTTCATGGGGTTAGCTAGTTTCTATCGAAAATTCATCAAAAATTTCTTAGGAATTGCTGCTCCTACGACCAATCTGCAAAAGAAAGAAGTTGCATAGCAGTGGGACTCAAATTGTTAGAAAGCCTTCGAGAGGATCAAAGAGACTTTAACCTCCCATCCAATGTTGGCATTGCCCAATTTCTCGAAACCTTTTGAGGTTCATATGGATGCCAATGAGAATGCAATTGGGGGTGTCTTGCTACAAGAAGGTCATCTTGTCACTTATGAGAGCCGAAAGCTGAATCAAGTAGAGCAGAGGTGGCCAGTCCATGAAAAGGAAACGTTCGCTATTGTCCATTGCTTGAGAGCATGGAGACACTACTTGCTGGGGAGTCGTGTCCTCGTAAAGACGGATAATCTGGCCACTAGCTACTTAATGAATCAAACGAAGCTGAGGCCCAAACAAGCTTGATGGTTGGCCATGTTGTCCGAATTTGATTTGCAATTGACTTACTGTCCTGGAAAGGAGAATGTGGTGGCAGATGCATTGAGTCGCCGTCCTCAACCTGCCTCTCAGCTCTTTTCCATCATTAGGCCACAAACTTCACATGTTCAATGTGATGAAGCGTTATTGGCTAGAATTCAAGATGGTTTGAAAAGGAACCCCCATATCATTGATTTAAGGAAGCTGATAGAAACTGGGCGAGCACCACAGTTCAAAATAAGGGATGGACTGCTTTGGTTTCGGGATAATCGAATATGCATTCTGGATTGGGATGGCCTACGCAAGGAGATAATCCAAGAATGCTATCACACACAGTGGGTAGGGCACCCTGGACAGCAAGGGCCTTGGCTCTCATTGAGAGAACCTTCTTCTGGCCAAAAATGTATCAGGATGTGATTTCTTATATCCAGAAGTGTCTGATGTGCTAGCAGGATAAGGGGTCTACAGAGCATCCAGGTGGTCTTTTGCTGTCCTTGGAAATCCCTCTATTTCCATGGGCTACAGTGTCTATGGACTTCATCACAGGATTGCCAAATATTCAGGGCCTAAGCAGCATCATTGTTGTGGTGGACAAATTCTCTAAATTTGCCATATTCATTTCCTGTCCATCACAGTGCTCAACTGAGGACACAACAATATACTATTTTGACAAGGTGGTTCGATATTTTGGGTTACCCATGAGCATCATTTCAGATCGAGATCTGTGCTTCACAAGTGCTTTCTGGCGAGCACAATTTGGCATGATGGGTACCACCCTCAAATTGTCAACAAGCTTTCATCCACAAACAGATGGGTAGACAGAACAGATGAATCGGGTACTTGAAGAGTTCCTTCGTCTTTGTAGTGACCAAAAGAACTGGCCATTTCTGTTAGGGATTGCCAGCTGAACTATAACATCCAGAAGTCCTCAGCTACTGGGTTTTCTCCTGCAAAACTAGTAATGGGAAGGCAGCCCATTACCCCTCATATGGTCTCCCCCTCGTTGCAAGCTCGGCATCCCTCGGCAGATGAATTCTTGAAGAGGTGGTTTGAAAATGTTGATACAACAAAGTATCATCTAGAGAGGGCAATGCAACAAATGAAAAAGTATGCTGATCAAAAACACCAACCTCGTGAATTCAAGGTGGGAGATTGTGTCCTCTTGAAGTTTGACCCACGTCATTAAACCGAAACAGGGAACTACCTCCAAGCTGATGAGGCAGTATGATGGTCCCTTCCGGATCATCGATAAAATTAACCCTATGACATATAAGTTTTAGCTACCGATCAATATGGACCAAGTCCATCCAATTTTTCATGTAAGCATCCTGAAGCCGTTGCCGGATGGATTCCCATATCTGGAGAGAAGCCTCTCGATCAGAGAGCAACCTTGTATACAATCTATACAAGGGAAGAGAGTAGAATGCATCTGGAACTTCCAGACCACTAGCCATGGGGCAGATTTGAAAGTGGAGTTCCTCGTCCATTGGAAACATCATCCTGACTCAGACGATAGCTGGGAACCACTGGAGCGCTTGAGATCCCAGGAAAACTTGATCTTGGACTTCTGTAGGCAGCAAGCAATCGACCTCCCACCTTGGCTACTCCGATGATGGATGGAGAAACCTCCCATGTGAAATGAAATTAGAAGAGGCACAACATGCGGTGANCCCTAGGTCGGTGCGTTCTATCATGTTGCAATGATAGACCACTTGATGTCCTCCCATAGCTTGGCATTTTAGGCCAAGTATGGAAGGATGGACAGTCCAAGTCTTGAGGAGTGATGCTCTTGACTTGGGTGTCAGATGCTAGGATGAGTTCGAATCCTAGGAAGACAACCGAGTTCAACAAAAATGCTTTACGGCCTTAGGCCCTAGCAATTGGACCTTCCAGAACCAAAGATCCCTTCAAATTTGACTCAGAAAAGCATGGGCGTACTTCCCCGGAATTGACGGAATCCTCCCTTGGTTTTGATGTAGCAACCTCGTGGGTTACCCAAGCCATGCTCCGAGGTCGTCGCTCATTTTAAGCAGGTGAGGATTGTGAGAAAGGTAGCAGGGTTGGTGGTGGCCTGCTACCTCCCCCACGGTTCAAGGGCCGTGGGGGCACAAGGGGTCATCCACTCCTTGTGTCTTCGAAACCATACTGGCATGGCTGTTCCATGCATTAGTAAGAGGAGGCTACGACCTACCTCATTACCCCACTCGGTAGGACCTTGCCTGGGAGGGTTGCGTAGTTCAACTCTGCATTGGGGTGCTTTTACCAGGTGTGTCATGGGACGTGCTATGGGATGTTGCGTGCGCTCCTTGGAGCACGACACCAACTACCAGCACGTGATGATGAATCTGGAGGGTTCAGCTGGTAGTCCCTGTCGTGTCCACGTGAGTGGAGCAAGGGAGTGCTATCTAGCTTGTTAGTGTATCGGGAATATTGTTTATGAAACACCGCTCAGGAGACATGCTAACACTAACACATTGTTTGTTGGCATGTGTTTCAGGATTGTTGATTGCTGAGGCGTATTCCTCTTGAGTTTTGTCCTGATTCAGAATCTGCCAAGAAAACTCTTGGGATGCCGAATCATTTTCAGACTTTACAAAAAAAATATGAATCAGTTCCTCCTCTATCTTTTCTTTGATAAAATGTTTATCAATATTAACGTACTTTATTTTATCATGTTGGATTAAATTGTGAACAATATTAATGGCAACCTTATTATCACAATATAACCCCATGTGCCATAGCTCTATATTCTGCCTCATTACTAGATCTTGTAGCCATTGCTGGCTTCTTAGTTCACGAAGTGACTGAATTTCCACCAATAAATGTACAATATCTTAATGTAAACCTTCTACCATCAGGTGATCCAACCCAATCAGCATCAGTAAAGGCTTCAATTCTTAGATGGTCATGACTTATAGCAATCCCTTCGTAGAAGCAAATTTCAGAAATCTCAGGATACATGATAATAAAATGGATAGACATATGGGTCAAGCAAAAATGGTTGAAAGGCTACAGAGATTCTTTGTCTGGCTAGGTATGTGGAGTAAAATTAGAATGTACCATATTTATGAAGACCAGATCAGATTGTAGATTGTTTTCTCATTCTTAAGATTCCAGATAACGGATCATGATTTAGAATCACATGGAATTGTGATATTAACAAATATCAAATTTTTAATTATTTTCAAAAGCATATGCAATTGAGAAGACAAAAAATTGAAAATCCATTAAAAAATAATGTATTCAACTTTAAAATAGAAATTTTGAAACATATTAATATAACATTGCATTAAACATGAACATCAATATAAATTCATTATTTATACTCACATATACATTACACAAGAAGATTCCAGGTTTGAAGAAAGAAGCACAGTTAAAGCGAAATCAACTATACAAGAAGTATTTCAAGATGCAACCTCGAAGAATTAGTCCATTCTCAATAAAAATTAAAAAGAAAAACTTTGTACAATGCTTATGATTGTTGTTGACTGCAACTATGAAGATTTCATCAATAGTTAATGTTGGCAAGCCTTCAAAGATGGACACCAAGGGAAGAAACACTGTCTAAACCAATCAACTGTGATAGAGAAGAAAATTCAAACCACGATGATGAAGAAAATTCAAACCATGGCAATGAGAAACGGAAAACACTGCAACAACCCAAAGATAATCACCCAGAAGAACAACTTAGAAGATCAACAAGAATTCATCTGACCCAATGTTATATTTGCTAATTATGTACAAACTTACGGACTGGTTGGAAGCCAACTCTAAGAGTGTGATGCGGCCATCTAATGAACTTATTTGTTCTGGCAACATCACGTGCCAGGAATTGACAGCACCCTGCAACCAAATTAAATTCATGGGAAAGCAGTCATGCCTGCAGTTGCAGAGCAAGGGAAATCAAATAGCTTACCACCACCACATTTAAGCATAAGCCCCTACTAACTCAAAGCCCCCCAGATTCACCTAGTAACCATATATATCCATAATGAACTCTAACACCAACACTTGAGGAATCAAACACGGCCCTGCAATATTAAGCAAAGGGGCTGATGGAGAATTCAAAGAAGCTCACTACAAGTTTGCAGAAAAATAGTCTGATCCAAAGGAGGAGCGAGAAACACATACTATAGCTACTGCCCTACCAAGGCCATGTGCTAACATTCTTGTGGCTTTGGCGAATGTTATTCTTGAACCTGTTGTCTGTTGTAGAAACCCTGAACTGCAAAGGTTTTATGATGCGTAGCAAATTCAGTTCCTGGTTGACATGCCCACCAAGAAATTTCTTTTGCCCAACAAAAAAATTTCTTTTCTTTAACAAAGGGTCTTTCCTACTATTTATACTGCTATCATCAGTTGTGCAACCCTAAACATCCACTCACCAAAGCACGCTGGTGAGGGATGAATTTCCCAAAAGCACCATGTGCATCACTATTTTTCCTTGCAACTTTGTTTCTTTTTGTATTTCTATTTCTTTTCTGCAATAGCTGCATTCAATTGTAGCATGTGATCTGCTTAAAATCTCAAGTTCCTCTAAATTTTCTCTCCTAATGTTGCCGATCAAACGATGGATTCCAGTCAACATCAGGCTATGCATTTCAAGCCCCAAACAGATCTAAGCAAGCTTCAAAGAGATCTAGACCAAATAATAGCAGTGATGCTCTTACAGTTTCTGTTGCTAATCAACAAGTTGGTTATGTTAGCCCAACTAGATCTCACTTTGTCCTTTAACCACAGCTCATTGATGTCCAGACTCATCTCGACCAGTTGTGCACCCTGAAGATGGAGACTAAGCAGATCAAAATAATTGTGCACTTTGAAGATGGAGACTGAGCAGAATAAAAAGCAAATTAAACAAAACATGAAGCAAACTGTATATTGCAATCATCTCGTGAGATAGAAACATGTTGAAGTTATTCAGCTTCAATATCGTGTTTCTGGTCTTGACTCTAATCAGCCTGCAGCCAAGGTTGCTGTTGCTGCTTCCAGCCTTCCTCGTGCTTATCTTCGATTCTCTCAAAGATATTAGGAATGAGCTTTAACTGGAATGAACTATTTTATTTAAAGTAGAACTCGGTCTCTAACAGCCGAAGGTCCAGTCATCATCAGTCTTTTAATTGCATCTCCCAGACTCAAAGTGGAATGTGACAAAAAAATTACGTTATGCATGCATGCAAAATTTTCATAGATTCAAGCAATACCAATATGCAATATCAACAATCTTAAATTAAAGTTACTAGTACATGTGCGGCCATTCTTGAATAATGGTTGTCTGCTTTCAAAAATCAGGTTGTTGACAAACTTAATCAAGCCATTTCCACGGTTGATAAAGTGCACTCTATCAACCTTGATCTTCAAGTCACCTATGCTAGGAAAATTGCTGGCAATCTTAACAATCAGGTTGTTCAATTCTAGCTGAAGAAACAAGCGCACGTCCAGACTAATGCTACCAAATTGGGACTTTTGTAACTTCATGGGAGGGACTACACCAAATTGCTTCAGTTCTAGCTGAAGAAAGAAGCCCACATCCAAACTAATGCTGCCAAATTGGAACTTTTGTAAGTACATGGAGAGGGACTACACCAAATTGCTTCAATACCGGAACCGCATCTTTGACGTCTATCAACGCATCAACATCAACAACCATCTTGTCAATTGCTTTTTGGTGGCAATCTAGGCTTGATGTCTAGTAGCATCCAGCTAGGCAACCTCATTGTCTAGATCACAAGGAATCTTCCTGGCATAGGTTACTTAAAGATCAGAAATGTTGACACAGAAGACTTGATCAGGCATAGAGATGGTTTGATTAAGTTTGTCAACAGCCTGATTTCAAAAGGTAAACAACCATTATTCAAGGTTGGTATCACATGCCTTAGCAGCCTTTTTTTTTTAAAGAAAAGTTTGGGATTTATTAGAAAGAGTAAAATATATACACACGGGATCAAAACACCCATCAGTCACCAGTCAACAGTACCATCTGAACGGACCCAGCAAAGCCAACATGTGCCACCAAACAAAACAGCCACCTCCGCCAGAAATTCCAACCCATACCAAAACAAGGTCCCAAGACCTGTCCAAACACAGTCATGTACAAGCACGTAAAAACCCCATGGCTCAGCCACGAAAACCCCAACACCCCAAACCCCAACCCATGGACCCCCTAAACAATATAAGCCAGACCAAAGCAATAAGACAACCCCAACTCCAGGCCCTAAGCCAGCGATTCCCTGAATAATTGCTGCGTCTTCCCCTGAAGGACTCCCATTCCATGTCTGCCTAGAGACCCCTCCCATACCTGATCCTCCACAATGCGCTGCAACGCTTCTTCCGCCCACTGCTGCACTTCCTGCTCAAGTTCGACACGGATCAGGACCTACAGCTTGTCTCTCACGATCTACTTTTGTGTCTTTTCCTGTCATATCCAGTTTCTATGAGCCTCAGCCTGCAACTCTTCCCTTTGGTACACCACTAGGTCTACCGCCCTCCACAAATCAGCTTCCTGTGCCTCCCATCAAGCCTCCCACTCCACCTTTACCTCCTCCCTTGCCTATGTAGCTGCCTCCTTGCTGGCTCTCCGTACAAGAGCCTCAATCTCAAGCTGCATCACTGACGTCGCTGCTTGCCCTTCCTCCTTTGCACCACGTGAGGTGTCAGCATTGGTGCCCAACCCCTGATTCACCTAGCATTGTACCGAAGCATTTCCCCCCTTAGTGTCCCGAACATGCCGCTGCACGATCACGGCTCCGACAAAATCACCGGCATACCAAACCATCACAATGCCAAAATAAGCCCAAGATGTCTCCCTAGCCTTTTATGCCATAGAAAATCCAGCAAGAGCCGCAGCATGTTCACCTATATTCCATGCCTTAAGCAGCGTAAAATAAACAACTTAGCTGAGCTGCCTGATTGAACCAAAAATCTGTCAATTAATAAACCAAAAATCTGTCAATTAATACCGTTGCAGCTTGCCAAACCAACGGCAATGCCAACTTGGGCACATGCCCACTAGCTGTTTTCGGCATCCCTCCCCAAAAAAACTCTCTAGCATGCCTATAACTATCACGATCGGAGGAATAACCTCTCCCAATGCCAACACCCCCAACACCACCGCCAGTGCCAACTCCGTCAAGCATATTCTCTTTCCCCTAAACGTAGTACCCTCACCCTCCCAGTTTGCAAAGGAGCTATCTACCAAATCCAACACCCCTTCAATCCTTGGTAGTAGCTCAGGCCACCCAATCCTGGTGATCAACAGCCATAATTCAGCATTGCCCTAGAATTTCACTCACGGCTGGCTCATGGTATCTTGTCTGCCCCATGCTTCACGCCAACTCCTCCCAAAGGTGTACCCCAGCCATGGCAGCAAAAACTAGCAATGGAAGCCTTTGCACCCTGAAGACTAGGTTATTTCTGTGTTTCTAGACCACCCATAAAATCAAAGTCTCCTTTGCATCACCATTTGGCCATATAGGCAGTGCCATCCCAGCTGCCCACCAAGTGCCTTGCATGTAGGCATAGCGATAAAGGAAATGATTAATAGTCTCCGCTTCCTCCAAGCACAAAGGGCAACTACGATCAAAATTCAGCCCCCGCTCTCTCAGAAACTCCTCACCAACAACACCCTATGTGCAATAAGCCAAGCAAAAACCTTCAACTTCTCCAGTAATCTCCTGTGCCATATGGCCTTCCATCCAACAACCTACGGATACTTGGTCTTAATGATTTCTTTGGGGGCCTTGCCCAGAAGATTTCTCGCCTGCATCTCATTAACATGTTTGCACAACATCATCTAGAACCATGACCCTCTTGGGTCAACCTCCCAAGGCAGGTATTTCTGCCACACAATCCTAATCCACTGCACTTGTCCCTCCCCCTGCGTCAACAGCCTATTCATAAGCCTCTGCATCCCAAGCCAAATTTCATCACTGAACGACAACAAACCTATTTCACCCACAGTCTTTGGTTTCCTCATTTTTTCCAAACATACGAGGTGGAGCTTGTCCCCTCCCTTACCCCTAGACCAAACAAAATGCCGAAGAATCTGATCTATTTCTTGAATGACTCTAGCAAGGGAAAAGGCCATGGAAGCAATGAAACACGCCATCACCATAAGGACTACAGATGCAAGGACAATCTTACCCTTCCTAGACAAAAACCAAGTAGTCTAGTGCTCAATCCTCCTCTACATCTTCTGCACCAGAGCAATCCACGTGTGGCTCCAGTTGCACGCAAAAACCGGCATTCCTAAATAGGAGTCCCAGAAAGTCCTCGACAAGATTCCCAACACTTGGGAGATCCGTCCCTTCACCCGCTTCATTGTGATAACCAAATGAAGGGCCAACTTTTCTTTGTTATTTTCAAAACCAAGCTCAATCTCCATCTATTCCAATGCCCTTTGAAGTGCCAACGCTTGGGGAACAGCAACACACAAAAACAAAATAGTGTCATCCACGTAGTGCTCTGCAAGGCAATGCACCCCAACCACCTTTAGACCACCAATCCCCTTCAATTCATAGTAACTCTGCAGGGTGTCCATAACCATGATGAACAGCAATGGGGAAAGTGATCCCCCTACCTGGGGCCTCAAAACCCCATAACTATCCCTCAATGTCAAAAGAATATCTTCCCAAAGCTTGTATTGGAAGGCAAAGCTTGACAAGATTGGGCGTAAAACCTTTCCGCAAAAGAATATCTTCCTGAAGCTTGTATTAGAAGGCAAAGCTTGACAAGATTGGGCGTAAAACCTTTCCGCAACATGACTTCCTGTAGTGCCTTCCAACTCACCGTATCATAAGCCTTTTTAATATCTAATTTGATATACTTCCTAGGAAATCCAGAAAGATGTAACGAGTGTAGAATATCCTGCAAAAGAATCACATGATCTTGCAAGAAACAGCCCTACACAAAACCTGCCTGATTCTATCTCACTAGCTTAGGCATTAAGGGGGCAAGCCGTTGCACCAACATCTTATTAAACATCCAAAGAAGCCTATTACATACCCCAATAGGCCAAAAGTGTGCTAGTGAAGTAGGAGTTTGAATTTTTGGAATAAGCATGATCCGTGAACAATTGATCTCCCTACGAACCACATGCCACCACAACATGCAATTAAATGCACCCAAAAGGTTCTCACAGATAATATCCACAAACTATCTGAAGAATTCTATGGGCCATCCATCAAGCCCCAACACCTTATTAGTCCTCATTGTTCCCATCGCCATCTCCAAATCCTACCTTCTGAATGGCCTCATTAGCACCTGATTTTCAACGTCACCAATGGTCCTCTGGATTGGGATCGATATCAGCCCAATCTCCTTCCTGCTCCAAATATCTCCCCCGCCCCCCGCCCCCGGTACTTTTGCACCAACTCTACTATTTTTTTCCCCTCTCCCATGACAACTCCTGCATGCAGCAGTTGAATCTCATTCTTTACCTACCCTCTCCCCTTGGTTGATGCAAAAAAGAAACGTGTATGTCTATCACCCTCTTGGAGCTAGGTGATCCTGGCCCATTGTCTCCGGTAATTCTCCTCTTCCAGCGCCAAAACCTGCAATTCCCCCAGCAACATTTGCTCCTTTGCCGCCAAATCCTCCCCATTTTCCTATTTGAATTGCTACCAGACCCCACTGTAACTAGGTGCAATAACTCCTAAAACTATATTTATCCTCTGCGGCTCTGGCCTTTATCCTTTGTTTGAGTAGCCACAACCCTTGTTTTAGGAATTATTTGGGTTCTTGCTACCATGAGTATTCGTGCCAAATGTCCTACAAGAGCAGTCTTAGCCATGGCTTAGACAACCATGTGCACTCAAACCGAAATGGCCTGGGAGCCATTCCCTGATTGTCGTGAAGGTGGCAGCTAATCAATCTATGGTTTAAGGCCTACCGCTCCTTTCCCATCACCTGACATCAAAGCTAAGAACCAACCTTGTACTCACCCAAAAGCGGTCAATCTGTGACTAAACCCGATCTTTACCCCTCCTCCTATTACTCCAAGTATATCTGCATCCATCAACGTCCATGTCCACCAGGTTGTGTTCACGAAGAAACACCAAGGATTCCTGGCTACCCAAGGGATCCATACCATGCCCCTTAGTCTTCTCCCACTAATGTAGGTGTTGATTGAAGTTCCCAATCAAAATCCATCTTTCCTGATCTAGAACTACCTGCGCAACCCTCCGTAATTCCTATAACCGAACCTCCCAATTTTGGGCATTGTACACATTCGTCAACCAAATATTTTTCTGAACAACATGGACCATCTGGTTCCAGCAAGATTCATCCACCAGGGTCAATTGAAACTAAGAAAGAATGACCAGCCCTCCAACCCAACCCCTACACAAAACCACCTAAGAGTGCCATCCATCCCACTGCAAAAATCTGGATTCCAACTATTGCAGCTTTGTTTCTTGCAAACATACTACGTCATAGCCTTCACACCATACAATCTCCTTCAAGGTATTGCTTTTGTAGGGTGTACCCTGGCCCCTGCAATTCCAAGAAAATATCTTCATAGATGGCCTGATGATTGTTTGTGATAGATGTCCTTCAAGGTCTTCTAAAGCCCCAAATCAATTTCCAGTTGTGTCTATTTGCTTCTAGCCACCAATGTACTAGTCTGCCCAACCCGTTCCCCCCCCCCCGGGACCCTCAACAAAGCTAGGACAACCTGCACCACAACATCAGCAGAGTTGTGGCAGGGCTCGACAATGTTGGACATCGAAGGCCTAGAAGACCCCCTGGCAACTAACACCCAACTCCCTAAAGAAGGAAGCTCCTTGCCCTATGGACGCAACTGTCCTGCAAGACCATTCAATGGTGTACAAGGAGACCGCGTGGATGAGCCTCCACCCAGTCTCTTGTTCTCTTGTGGCGCCGGCAACTCAGGCATAGGGGCACCCATTTTGAATTTGAAACCATCCCCCTGCATTTGCCTGCTTTTCTTTAGGCTTTTCCTGCATTCAAGCCTTTTGCCAAACTCTGCACTCGATAGCCAGGTGGCCTGGTTTACCATAATTGGAACAACCCCTCACTGTTTTCAGCTTTGGCGTGGATTCCCCAATGTTCTCATACTCAATGCAAATCTTCTCTTCACCAGCCAAGAGATCTAGAATAACTTCATTCACCAAGTCCTTTGACAATAGGGGCCACCAAACACAGAAATGGGCAAAGCCCATCTGCTCCACTGAGCTGGTAAAGCAGTCAAGAGTAATAAAATTGCCAAAGAAACCCACCATTGTTTCCAAGAATTCTTGTGTCCCATCTCCCATGGGATGTCGGACACTCTAATCCACACAAGTGCCCTAGCAAAGAGATCCTCCTCTTTGTGTGTTCCCGGCTTCCACGATGTCAAAGCAAGACCACGAATCCCATAAAAGCAAGGTCCCTCTATCAGAACCCAATCCCGCTCTTTGGTAGTCTGAAAAATAAAAAGTAGAATGTCCTCCATGAGACAACAAGCACCAACATCCACCAATTCCACATGTTCCTCGCCCATATCATCACCAAGTCCAATCAAGGCATTACCCCAATAGAAACAAATTTCCCAATGAGACTCAATTCCATCATTTTCACCCCATCCTCAAGGAACCTACGCACATGGAGCCTCATACTTCCCTCCTACCTGAAGCAAGCCTCGATGCCTCTTGCACCTAAACGTCATCCCACTCCACTAGGCGCTCCCATCACTGAGCCATCCCCCACACTCCAGATTGAGCCTTCATCGGCTCCAGACCTCCCTTGTCGTTCTATGCCCTTGACCACACCGTCGCAAACTTCCCTGCCACCCACAACCTTGGTTCCAACCCTCACTCCCATGCCTATTGCCGCCCCTGCTCCCACTCCACCCATTTCGAATTTTCAATCAAAGTATCTTGTTGTCCATGCCTTCGCAACTTTACTATTGATACCAAAAGTTGATATGTGCCTAAATTTGTGGAAAATCTATTTTGCATGACATAATTTGTTTCTTCATCTACCACTTTGAGGTTGGGAGACATTACCCAAAGACTATTGATGATTAAACTTTGGTTGTCAACTTTCAAAGATGTAAGTTTATTTTTCAACAATCCAATGCAACAAAGGAAACTTACTCTAGAAATCTTTAATAAAATAGAAAATCAGCTCAAAAGATGCTTGAAGGAATTTTTAAAAGGCTGAAAGCAATAGCAACCTTGGCTGCAATGAAATCAAACTCAGGACTAGAAATGCGATCTCAATACTAAATAGCTTTAGCATCCTTCTATCTCACAAAATGACCATAATCTACAATCTACTTCATGTTCCAATCAATTTCTTTCTTAATCTACTTGGTCTCCATCGTCAAAGCACATAGGCAGTCAAGAAAATTCTGGAAATGAACTATTGTGAAAGAATGGAGTGACATTTGGGCTGGATACCAGATGCAACTTATTGATTAGAAACAATGATTACAAAAGCATTGCTACTGTTGTCTATTCTAGATTATTTATTTTTAAGCTCTTTGAAGCTCAGTTAGACCTATTTGGAGCTTGGAAACCTAATCTAGGTGTTAACAAAAATCCACCGTTTCATCACCAAGATGAAGAGATAAAAAATTAGGGAAACTTAAAAATTTTAGCAAACCATGTGGTGCAAATAAACAAAGCTGATGCAGAAAAGAAATAAAAACAGAAATAAAGCTGAAAAAAACTTTAACAAGCTAAAGTAAATTGATACAGGAGGTTACAAAGAAACCATGAGCAGCATAAGGGGAAAAAATAATGCGCGAAGCACTCTCAAGGAATCTCATCCTTGATCAATGTGATTAAGAAAGGTGCAAAGAGGATGATTGCTAAACAGATGAAGGCAGCAGTATAAATATGAAAAAAGACCGTTATGAAAAGAAATTTCTTGGTGGGCACACCAACCAAAAAGAAATTTACCCCACATTTCTTGGTGTAAGTGTGGGCCAGCAGTCTGAAAATCAAAATTGAATTTACTGTGCAATAGAAACTCTGCAGTTTACATGAGTTTCTACAACAGACAACAAGTTCAAGGAAAACATATGGTTTCTGCCTTCAAAAGCAATTATAATCAAGTAGCACTTGTAATACCATCTTCAATATTAAAGAAATGAACCTTCAACTGAAGTTTTTAATGAAATTGAACTATTTTCCAATATTAAAGAAGTGAAGCTTAAGGGATCATCATTTGAAGTGACAGTAAAGATCTTGTTTCTCAAGTTGTAAGACTTGGGTTCAAGCCTGGGAGCAACCACTCAAAACAGGTTAGGCTCTCGCTCATCCACTGACCCTTCCAGACCCCACCTTGGCAAGATGAACATTGAGCCTCTAGGTGATGATCATTTTAAAGAAGTGAACCTTAAAATGTAGCTTTACTGAAATTGAACTACTTTTAATTATGTCCTAGACCCTAAATGTCTGTTGGACCCATTCAATTTCAACCATTTCTTGTATAATGCATGCATATCTTAACAGTAACCTATTGGAATTAAACCTATACCTTGTAGGATGCAAATCACATGCCTTAACCAATAAGTCACACCTTCACCTATGTCTTCCATTATATCGATAAGAAGACTTATGAATCTATTAGGCATGCTTCAGTTTCAATCATCTCTGTTGCATGATTTGTTATTCCTTACCATAAACCATTAGGATTAAACTTATGTTTTACAGGAAGTAATGCAGAAGTCTCATAAATGAGCTAAACCGCATTTGAATAGTCAGTGCTAAAATATACACTTATGCTGTCAACCTGCAGAAACATCATATGCTGCCTGATCTATGTTGTGAAACACCTGAAATGAAACTTTTCATAGCTCCTACAGATTTGTATCAATAGCAATTAGGGGAAAAAAAGTTTGAAAATGTTTCATCACACCAAGTACCTACACCATGCTTTGATAAGACCATTATGTTAACGTGTTGTTCCACTTTCAACTTGTGTATACAACAACCCCAAACAAAACCTAACCCTGATATGCCTACAACAATCTAAATGTGAAATTAATAATCAGTTTCCTGAACATTAGAGGAAAGTTTTCCATTTTAAACTTCTTTAATGGAAATACTGTATAATTGTAAAAGAAATCAGAATACTTCAGGAAACAAAATCGGAAACTCACAATGAACCAGCAACAGCATTTCCCAGGAAGAAGCACAAGCCTATGCTCACACCAACTTCTGGACCAAGTGCTCTACCAATGAGATAGTACGGACCACCACCCTGCACATTCATAAGCAGATCAAATAAACAAATAAAAAAATATCGTATGGAGAAGAAAACATAAGACAATATTTAATACATGAAGATATACAATTATACTAAACAAACAATAATACTCAATTGAAACTTAGAAGCTTTCACACATTAAGACATGCTGGGAGCATACAACACAAACATTCACCACCTTTATTACAAACATTGCAGCTTATATTTTGAATCCGATAACTTCTTCAAATCAATTTAAATGAATTTCTAAACTTGCAGTTTTAACACCATGGCTGGAGTCTTAGAGCCTGATGATTATTTTAAAAATGAGAAGGAAACTCATATGGCTAATAACATGAAAAAAGCACGATTACGAGACAATGATGGTTGTAACTAATGGGGCAGTTGTCACTACTATAATCCTCAAGCATGATAAAAGACTTTGATGAAGGCTTTTAGCTCTACTTTCTCACATTCATACAAAGATAGTAATAATGCACCCAGACCAATTCTAGTTCTCAACGTCCACCAATCTAACACAACCTTCATTCTCGCACCATTGACATGTTTTAAAAAATTTGCTATGATCTTGTTTATCATGAGTATCTTTGAAGATTTCAACTCTATTTCATGTCTCCCTACAAATCCTTAGTTTCTTTCTTTTATTACAAGCGTTTCAATAGTTGCACCTATTTATAATAGCACATCCTTAGCCACAACCCTTTATATCCATGTTCGGGTGTGCCCGACAATAGTTTTACCCATGAGTACCAGTGGAGATATAAACATATAGATATTGCCTTCCTTGGTTTTATTTTCATGTTTAGCTTACTTATATCTTAAATATAACATGTTGGGTTAAGACTTGTAACTTGCATCCTACACATAACAAGCTCATAATAATTTTTCCCATTTTTTGTTTTTTAAATTTACCATGACCTTTTTTATTATGGGTACCATGGCAACTTTGTTTCATGTCACACTACGAATCCATACAGTTTCTATTTTTTATCACAAGCTTTTCAAGAATTGCATCCCTTTATAATAACACTTCACCCTTCATAGTCATATTCTGGACTACCCAACAAATAATTTTTACTCATGATTACCAATGGAGTAATAAACATGTAGATATAGCCTGCCTTGGCTTTATTTTCATGTGTATCTGAGTCATCTCTTAAATATAACATGTTGGTTTAAGAATAGTAACTTGCATCGTGTACAAAACAGGTTTGATTCCAGTGAGTTATACTGAAATATGCAAGCATTCTGCATAAATATTGACGGAAATATAACTGGTCCAGCAGATCCTCACGGCTTAGGATGTAAGAACAACAGTTTGAGTATAATTTCTTTAACCATATTTAACAAATTATGACTTCTCTTAAAGAAAATAAATATCAAATTAGCTGGCATACATCGATGTGGAACAGGAAGCAAGTACATAAAAGGATTTTCAAAGACCGACATTTAAATAACTATCACTCATACAGCCGACATAAAACGGGAACATGCATTTAAAAATTATTTGAATGATCTCATGTGCAAAAACCTTCATAGCACCGTTAGTTGCAATTGCACTTAGAGAAATCCCAGTTAAGAAGGTACATAGGCAACACAGAGAGACAAGTAGAAGGCTGTGTGCTATGCCTGCAATACCAATAATCCTGCAATATAAAAAACAACATCAGCTTGTAAACGTCAGGAGAGAATGTATCTTAAACAGTAAAACCTGCTCATTCTTCAAAATAAAGTGTATCAAAATCCAGTGATTGATACTGCATAATGTAAAATCTGTAAATATTTAAGAAATGTATTGCTAGATGCAAATACATAAACAAAAACTAAAAATTGAAGTGAGCATATTAACAGCACAAAAACTGGATAAATGACATTGATACTTTAATTCTTAAGAATTAACCTCTGTTAAATTCTATATTTCCTTGTAAATATAAGAGAATCGTGTAAGTCACCCTGGCTGCCCTGCTGACACAAAGAAATTGGTGAAGAAGAATCAATGGACAATTAGAATACCGTGTCTGCTGCCTTGCTGGGACAATATTCTGTAGTGATTAGCTTTGCATGGCCTTACAAATATTTGAGTCTGTAATAAAGGTTGGGCAGCCATAGATTTAACATTTTATGATGCCTATATCTTTACAAGATTTGGCAACAGCTTTGACACAACTAGTAGAACATGGCCCATTATAATAAAATTTGGAGTATTCTGTGAGGCATATAGATATAGAAATCAAAGGGGACCGAAAGCCAGCTTTAAAAACAGTGCTAGAATTTAACTACACAAGTTTTTGAAAGCAACAAGACTTTAAAAAGTGTAAATCGAGGTTACAAATTGTTTAAGGCCATAAGATTGATAATTTCTGTTTTTTCCCCCTTTAAGATTAGATACATATGTAATGGACCCTTTATCAGGTTCCTTAGTTGATTTCTAAAATCCCATGAAATTTCCTGTACTCCAAAAAAGTTTGTTAATAATGTAATATACTTTTTACCTGTTTGAAAAAATAAATGCCACTAGACTAAACATAGCATCCCAATACATGATTCATTTAAAATCTATTTGATACATCATAACTAGTTCATTTGAAATTTGAAACTTAACGCAATGCATTTGTAGCTCTAAAAAGGCTTAGATGATAATTATCTTTTCAAAAAATTGCAAGTGCTTTCTGAATTTTCATTTAAACATGCAACTATTTGTCAAAGTATAATATAGAACAGCCTGCCAAATTTATGGAACATAAATGTATAAGATAAAATTCTTACCAAGAAAAACGAATATAAAAAATGATGCCCAAAATATTTTGAAGGCATGGTATGAATACTCCCATGAGTGTTCCTAGTTTGACATCCTTTCTCTGCAACATGTAATAGCATAGTAGCAGAGTTAGACATATTAGTCATTGTATATAGCCTAAAAAATCTAACTGAAGATATAAATAAAGCAGAGGACCTTCATGTAACAAAAGTAAATTTTACAAAGGCTTTCCCAATAGCATAAATAACACAAGCACCATAGCACTTGAAATATGGTAGTATATTAGCAGTAGGTCAATTTTCTCTTACTCAACGGGAAATAAAGGTCAATTTCCCACATGGTAATATACAATAAATTTGATGTTCAAATTTTGAAAGTTTAACTTGGTTATCCCTCCAATCAATGTAAAAACCCAAGCATGAAAGAAAAAACAATGGTGCCTATATAAAATCTTGGAATAGAACTGACATTACCTAACATTTCAATTTTCAAAATAGGAAATTATTTAAAACCTAACGAAGATTTTTCTTCTAGTTCCAAGATTACTGCAATTACAAAAACAAATACATGATTTTAAAAAAACTTGCACTTTAGAACTTTCACTGTAGTTGGAACATTTTAGATGCTTAAAAAACATTTAAGTAGAAATGGCTACATTTTTCTTTGCCACAATATCCAAGAGCAATATTCATATATGCAAGTACAAATTTTAGTTCATTTTACAATTTTTAATATTTGGAAAACAATTAACTACTTGAACATTTGAAACTGTAAGATGTAACTACAATTGATACATAAGATTTCGGCAACAAGCGGCACCTTGGGCTCTCCAATGGTTATTGCAACATCCTCACCCTCTCTAGAGCTTGCTGATGCTGTAGTCTGCTGTCCAGCCATGCTGAAGCTCAAATTTGAATCAGGTTATTATAATTCTTATATATATATTCCAATATCTCAATAATAAAAGCAGGCAGACCCACACCTTCTGAGGCCCAATATGTTGACAAGAGAATCAAATCCAAACAGTTCCAATTTTGATTCCCTGCCAGTCTGATCAAAAATTTCTTTCGTAGGAGATGACGGGCCTTGGTCTCTTCCATTGTTTTCTTGGGGAGAATCTGAATGAATGATCCGCCTGCTAGAAAATCAAAATCCAAACTGTTCACATGGGTATAGTTCTGCTTTCTTATTTATTGTTGCGTGGAATATCAAATTTTAACATGGCTTAATTTCAGCCCCATTGCAAAAATCAACATTTCTGAAATAATCTCTGGATTCGGTATTTGTTATAATACTACAAATAGGACATGCAGTCAGCACCAGTGCCACATTAACATTCATCTTCATACATAGAACTTGAAAATCGATACATGGCATCTCCATAAACATCCGTACAAACATTAGTTCAAAAAAAATTTATTCTTAAATATACCTGCCTTCTTCTATTCTTCTTTTGGCTCACGTTTAAAACAGTTGAATGCGTAAACCAAAATAAAAATCTAATCCTTATTAGAGAAGAATTGTGAAAAGAAAGAAAGTCGGACCGGCAAACTTTTGTAGAACACGTAGAAAATGTTAACCGCTAGATGAAATTATTCATTGAGACACATTTAATCCACGCCGAGCTACGAACAATGCCAAGGAAATCAAAAGATGCTTCGTTAACTCAAATCAGAAGCTGCTTTCACGAAATAAAATTCAAAATGAAGGCAAATTCGGAATCACAAAAGGTCACGTCTAAACAACGTTTACGATTATTGCATTGAATTGAATGAAATAGGAATAGCACATTCACACAAAATACCAAACAAGATGAAAATACGATGAATAAACAAGAGTACTAACTTGGAAGAAGCATCTGCCGAGCTTGAATTTGCAGATCCATGGCGAAACGGCGCCATTTGAACAGCAGCGCGGTCATTGGCTGCAACGGGACGGTATTCGCGATGGTCACGCGGTCCGTAAGGCCCATCCTCGGCCTCGCCTTCCACATCGAACTTACCGTTGGCGGAGTCCATGGCGATCGAGCATAGAAATGAAGAAAATATATCGAACGACAACGATAATGAAAATGATTACAGAAACTAACACTAACAATACCAATGCCCTGATGTCGTCTTTCGCGTTTGCTGAGACAACATCATGGAGTTTGCATCGATATGTCAAGCGTTCTCTCTCTCTCTCTCTGTATATCTATGAAAATTCCGCTACGGAATTGCAAATTGCCCGAAATATACAGAGCAAAATCCGAATGAACGCTGGATTTCCGTTTGCTTTTGCTTTTGCTGGTTTCCTGTGCTGTCTGAAATGGCGGGGGTGCTCCCGTGTCTGTGGCCTCTGAATCTGAAAGAAGTTAAATAGGCTTTTGTCCTCCCTCCTGAATTTCCTGGTAATGGCATGGAGCTCTGGTTTTCGCCAGTTTCGGCTTCCTTTGGTCCAGGTCCACCTTTAAAAAAATGAGTTTCGATGTCATTCACGTAAATACTTGCAATTTTTGAAGAATTCTACTTTGGAAACTTCTTGCGGGTTTAAATGTCTCTCAACAAGTTACGGTCAACCTGATATCTGTTCGAGAATTCAAAGGCCTCTTAATTGTGGATACGGTTCGTCTTTTAATTTTTTTTTTTTAAGTAAATTGAATAATTTTATTACGTTTGAGATGAAATAAGTAAATTTGTTCGAAAGAGTTCATTTTTCTAAGGAATCTATTTGGAATTACATACAATGTCGTTAGGTGATTTTTCAAGTGGATGCATATTCTTTGCTATTCTATGAATCTATTACTCAAATTCATGTTATTTGCCCATTTCTCAAACTTTTTTTAAATCTGCCCATTTCTCAAACTTTTTTTAAATCTGATTTGAAATGATCAAGGGTTGGATGCTATCCATCCATGTTATCTCTCAAACTCATTTTTGTTGGTTGAATTCGTTGATTCGGCAATTATTTCTAGGCTATTGATATTGGTGTTTTCAATCATCATCATGCTTTATTAATTATTTAAAAGTGAACTCCATCTTTTAATCTAACATATCCTAAATTTGGAACAGCTCCTTATTTTGTTGAATTGTCAAATCTTTCATTGATTTTTGAAAAAGTTCAAAAAGATATTGTCTCTTAAATTGGGCTAATCAAACATTTTAAATCTTGTGGTTCTTGTACACTTCAATATATGATTGAGGTGGATCTTGATTCACTTAAGCGGAAAATTCTTCTAGCATGATAGCAGAATTGATTATGTGCAAAATGTTTTTTACTACAACCTTCCAAAGGCTTGTCACTATTGTTATCGAGAGGGTCATATGTTTGATTTATGTCCTTTTATGCTATGAAAAAAGGCCATACAAGCATGTCAGCACTAAGCTACTACAAACACTGCTAAGGCTTCTTCTACAAATGTTGTAGTCCTACTAAGGCTTTTTCTACAAATGTTACAAATCCCACAATGACTTCTTCTGCTCATGTTTCAACAGTTAGCTCATCCTTTTCTTTTACTATTGTTCAACAAAATGTATCTTTGACAAAGGTTATAGTCAAATCAATTTCAAATAATTCTCTAATGACTAATGATGAGCGGCAAGGTATCCCTATGCTCAACCATACGAATACGAGCATCCATGCACGATTCAGTCGAGTTCCAAGGACTAAGTGCTTATGTGCTTTTGTGGAACAAGGATAGGTTAGTCAATCGTTGTCTTCCCAAGCTTACTTGTATAGCATGATTGTATGGTTAAGTAAACTTGAGATATATGATTTTTATATATTTTTATGTTTTATGGCCTAGTGCTACAAAGGGAGAAGAGAGATAACTAAGTAACTAATTTAATTTAACTATTCAACTATGCTTTAACTAGTCCTAACACCAACATCTGTTCTCACTTGCCATACATATCCTAAACTAGTGCAACACTACTAGGATTACCAACCACTAATCGTTACATGCTCGAAGTAATTGTACTGAGTGTGCTTACTTATGAGAGTTATAGGGGGGAGAGAGAAAATATTAATTAACTAAGGAAAGCATTACATAACTACAATTAACATTAATTAATCTATTCTGGATGCTACAAGGTTTATCACAAAGTTCGTCTTTATTGCCGTACATAAGGTGTGCTCAGGTACACAATGCTCGAATGAGGATCTGTTCACTTTATGACTCCTACTGCGAACACACAAAAATAATTCTAACTCTAACAAGGAGAAAAGGCAAGAGTTTGGGTAAGGGGCTAAGACTAATTAACAAACTACTCAAAAAAAGCTTCTCAAACCAAGTGCGCCCAATCTTATTTATAGGCGACAAGATAGGGCCTGATATCGAATGCCCGATATCGTGAATGCGATATCCCTACACTCAACCATACGAATACAAGTGTCCACACATGATCCAGTCGAATTACAAGGACTAAGTGCTTATGCACTTTTGTGGAATAAGGATGGGTTAGTCAATCGTTATCTTCCCAAGCTTACTTGTATAGCACGATTGCATGGTTAAGTAAACTTGAGGTATATGATTTTTATATATTTTTAGGTTTTATGGCCTGGTGCTACAAAGGGAGAAGAGAGATAACTAAGTAACTAATTTAATTTAACTATTCAACTATGCTTTAACTAGTCCTAACACCAACATCCGTTCTCACTTGCCATACACATCCTAAACTAGTGCAACACTACTAGGATTACCAACCATTAATCGTTATTGGATTACCAAGCGTTACACACATGCTCGAAGTAATCGTACTGAGTGTGGTTACTTATGAGAGTTATAGGGTGAGATAGAGAACATTAATTAGCTAAGGAAAGCATTGAATAACTATAATTAACATTAATTAATCTATTCTGGATGCTGCAAGGTTTATCACAAAGTTCGTCTGTATTGCCATACACAAGGTGTGCTCAGGTACACAATGCTCAAATGAGGATTCGTTCACTTTATAACTCCTATTGCGGGCATGCAAAAATAATTCTAACTCTGAGAGGAAGAAAAGGCAAGAGTTCGAATAAGGGGCTAAGACTAATTAATAAACTACTCAACAAAAACTTACCCAAACCAAATGCGCCCACTCTTATTTATAGGCGACAAGATAGGCCCTGCTATTGGATGCCTAATATTGCTTGGAAGGCCCCGATATCGTGTACCTAATCTGTATGGTTATTACGTTTAGTAACTAGTCTCTCCACATGACTCTTCTAGTCACACTTCCTTCCCATGCCACTAAACTACTACAGAGCTCATGAATATGAAGACTATAAAGAACCCCCATTGGCCACTCAAAATATGATGAATATTAGGGAAGCCATGTACATTCCCACAGGCCCATAAGGAACAGTTTATTAAGCGACTAGATCTGAACAATATTTCAAAATTTAAAGGTGGATATAATGCAAATCCATAGCATCATCTTCAAGCCTTCCACAATGCTTGTGGCACACAAAATATTGAAAAAAATTACCAAAAATTAAAGTTTTTTCCTAGAACACTCATAAATGAAGTAGAGAGCTCATATTGATACTTAGAACTAAAATCAATTCAAAGATGAAGTACCATGCTAGAGCTCTTGAATGACAAGTATAAAATCTATTCTAGAGTGTCTAACTTAAGAAAATAGATCCAAGGATGAAAGTAAGGAACACATGAATCCCTTGATACAACAATGAGTAGGTAGTATTCATTATTACATAGATGCTTAGGCCATGAATTTTCTCAAAGGAAACAACTTAGACATATCATTGATGGGTTAAGAAACAAGATTAGAGAAACTCTTGGGATGTATGCCCAAGGTAGACTATCTAAAATGATAGCTCATAAAATTTAAAGACTAATTGATCAAGTGGCAAAAGAAGAAGGGGAGTTAAGGAAAAGAGAATCAACAGAAGAGTATAATAAATATCTAGCGATAAGGAAAAGGGATGTAAGAATATGTGAATCACAATAAGAAGAAACTTTGAAAGATATGATCCAATAAAAAACTCTACCAATTTAGAAATCAGTTAATGACATTGTAACAAAGGCAGAGAAAATGTGGGATTCATGAATGTAAAATTTGCTATAGATCTAAAGATAGTAATTGAAAAGATTGAGTAAGCTTTAAATGAAAGTAAATATGAGAAGAAAAGAAGAGATAATGGACAAAAGGACTACTAGAATAAAGGAAAAGTTGCTGCAATAGAGGAATTAACAAACTCCAATACAGAAGATGATGAAGAATGCAAAGTATGCCAATATGAACATCCTAAGGGATGTTGCCTTGGTATAGCCCACTTACAAGAGGCTTAGAAATACGTACTTATTTGAAATTTGTCAAGAAACAAATGCCCACACGATTACCTTATCCCCGAGGTAATTTCCAACAACCCTACCAACAAACATACAATCCAAGTTGGGCTTATTCTCAACCACAGGAGAACTACCAACAATAGTGGCAATAACCACAAGCAAGGGGAATGCCACCACCAAGGTAATAGTATCCATATAGGCAACCTAATCCCTATAGATACTATGTTCAATGTCCAATCTCCTAGGAATACTTTAGTCCATATCTCTTCCTCCTACTATCCATCAAAATACCATAGACCCACTACCTCACGTATGGATCCAAACTCTTACATATCCCATCCAGTAGCTAGTCCTATAATCTAAACTGCAAACACTTTACCACCAATACCACCACCAATCATGCAAGGAGAATTTCCAACATAGCCATAACAGAAGACAGCTACTAGAGCAATCACTATATAAGAGAATGTGATAACAAGTGAATTAAGAGTTAGAAAACATTAGGGCAAGTCCTGTAAAGGTTCAAAGGATGGGAAATTCATGTAACTCTATTCCACCCATACATAATCCTCCAAAGAACACTATGCTTCCAATATTTGCAAACAAGAATGTAACAACTACCATGCTCACTCAAATAATAACACATTAGATTAAAGCAGAAGCACTTCCCAAGAAGAGAACAAATCCTAGGAGTCTCTTAGTCTATTTCCAAATAGTAAGATGTAAGCCTTGCAAGAATCTCTTAGATTCTGGGTTAGGAGTAAACCTTATTTCACAAGATATGTACAAGGCTTAGAATCTTTCCCTATTAAAGAAGAGTAACATTCAATGGTTTTGGTAGATTATTTAATTGTTATTCCGCTTGGACAAGTAAAGGATGTAATTACCACTATAAGTGGCTAGTCATATCTTGTTGATTTCTTAGTCATACAAATGGGGAAAAACAAAGGGAAATTTTCCATAATCATAAGAAGAGCATGGCTTAACACTATGGATGGTAAGCTTGGAATTAGAGACTTGTCATTGGAAATTTTCAAGGAAGATGAAGCTAGCATTATCCAGAGATGCAAAGTTCCATGTATCGCATACAACGATGATGGGTGCAATTGTGTGTTATTAATTTGGATCATAAAACATGATGCAATCACAACATGAAAGAAATGTATAGAAGACGTATATACAACAATGCCACTATGTAGTAGCCATTAGATAAGAAGGCACCTAGTGGTTGATTACTAAAAGAGAAGAAAAATATAACATATGCATGGAACCATTGAATAAAATTATGAGTGCCTATGTTAAAGAAACAAATAAATTAGAGTAATTAAGAAGATAATCTTCTTACATGAAATCACAATAAGAGAAAGATATCGAATGGGGATACTTAGAGATACTAGAAAAGTACAAACTAGGACCTTTAGAACTAAAGGCCCTACTGAATGTACTAGAATATGCTTTTCTAAACAATAAAAGACTGGTAATCATAAACACCAGTCTTGATGAAGAAGAAAAGAGAAAATGATTGGAAGTGATAAATAAATGGCTAATTATGTTCACGTGGCCCAATGATGAAATCATTGGCATCAATCCATGCATATGTCAATACTAAATCTATACAGATCAAACCATTAAACAATGTTGCCAACCTCAAAGAAGATTAAATCCTAAACTTAAAGAAGTTATAAAGAAAAAATTAGAAAAACTATTGAAATTTGGATTCATCTATCCCATAGCAGACAGTGAATGGATTAGTCGATTAGTCATTGTCCCAAAGAAAGGTGGCAAGTGGAGGGTTTGCATTAACTTCCAATTTTTGAACATGATGACATTTAAGAACCATTTCCCTTTACCATTTGTTGACCAAGTCTTGGACACCATTGCAAGAGATTAGTACTATAGTTTCCTGAACTAATATAATGAGTACAACCAAATCCACCTTGCACCAAAAGATTAAGAGAATACCACATTAACTAGTCCATGGGGCATGTTTGAATATAACCAAATGACATTTGACTTATGTAATGTGTCCACTACCTTCCAGAGACTTGTACTAAGTATCTTCCAAAAGCAAATTGGCAATGAAGTTGAAGTATTTATGGATGATTTTTCCACATATGGGCTAGCTTTCAAAGAAGCCTTAGATCATTTAGAGAAATTTTTGAAAAGATGTGTTGAAACTAATCTAAAGCTCAATCGGCAAAAGAGCCACTCAATGGTTCAAGATGGCATAGTTCTTGAACATAAAATAGTTCATAAAGGAATAGAGGTATATTTAGAAAAGATCATATTCATTCAAAATATTACCAAAAGACCAAAAACCATCAAATATGCCAAATAATTTCTTAACCATATAGGATATTACAAGAGATTTATTGAAAATTTTTCCATGATTGCAAAACCACTAGTGAAATTAACAAAGAAAGATATACCATTTCAGTGGAAAAAACAAAGTGAGAAAGCATTCGAGACCTTAAAACAAAAATTAATTGAGACACTAATCCTCCAAGTTCTGGATTAATTCAAGCCTCTCCACATTATGACAAATGCTTCAAACTATGTACTAGGATTAGTATTGACTCAACTTGATGAACAAAAAAGGTCTTATTATATACATTGTACTAGTCAAAGCATCACTAGGACACAACTTAATTACACACCATAGAAAAGAATCTTATGACTATGGTGTACACACTTAAAAGATTCAAATACCATGTTCTTGGGTTCCCCATTTATGTCCATACCAATCACAGTGCCATTAGGTTTTTAATGAATAAACAAGCAATAAGTCCAAGAGTGATAAGATGACTCATTATCCTGTAAGAATTTGACATCATAGTGATTGATAAAAAAGGAACTAATAAAGTTGTAATAGATCACTTATCAAGGTTAAGACAAGAACCTTAGAAAAATGATGAACTAATATGAAATCAATTTCCTAATGAAAATTTAATCACAAAGATAGCAATGGTTGTAGATTCAATAATGAAGCCATGGATTACTGATTACATGACATATCTCATCAAATAAGAACTTATTGTTGAATGGAATATGAAACAAAAAGAATAGTTTCTCCACA
The DNA here is from genome assembly GCA_015680685.1 of Gnetum montanum. Taxonomy (NCBI): domain Eukaryota; kingdom Viridiplantae; phylum Streptophyta; class Gnetopsida; order Gnetales; family Gnetaceae; genus Gnetum; species Gnetum montanum. The sequence goes on along the minus strand of MNCI01022850.1, from coordinate 770,988 downwards.
AGATAAAAAGATATATAGAAATCAATTGCAATCTATATAAGATATGTGCTAATGAATTAATAAGATGATGTATTCTAGAAGAAAGTCAATAGAGAGTTCTACAGGATGTGTATGAAGAACCATGCGGTAGTCACTCTGCAAGATGGAGGATAACACTAAAAGTGATGATGGAAGGTTATTTTTAGCCCACCATAGTCAGGAATGCACATTGATTTACATAATCTTGTGAACAATGTCAAAGAGATGGAGGACTAATGGCTAGAAATGAAGGACCACAAAAGTGGATATAGCTAGTGGAACCCTTTAACGTTTGGGGAATTAACTTTGAGACCCATCACACTGATGTAAAATGAAAAGTCCTATATTATAGTAATTATTGACTAGTGCACAAAGTAGGTAGAAGCAGCTGTAGTTAAAGATTGCAGAGCCACAATAGCTATCAAATTCTTTTAGCAACATGTGGTGAATAGATTTGGAGTACCATGCATGCTAATAGGAGATAACGAGGCTTACTTTATAAAAGTTACATTTAAAAAGCTAATACAATGACTTGGAGTTAATCACAAACTAACTAGGCCTTCTCACCCCTAAGTAAATGGTCAAGAAGAAGTGACTAACAAAGAAATCATAAGGATATTGACTAGAATTATTAGTTGTTATAGGAAGGATTAGAGCACTTAACTTAATGATGCTCTATGGGCATATAGATCAACTTGAAAACTTCTTATAGGGTATTTGCCATATGAATTAGTTTATGATGAACTACCTACTTTACCAATCCAAGAAAAACTAAATACCCTTTCCATTGCTAGCAACCTTGACATAGATCTAAGCTTAGCTAAAAAAGAACGCCTAATGAAAATCTCTTAAATGAAAACCAACTACTAGCTTAAATGAGTAACGAAGTCCATAAAAAGCACTCCAAATGTAGACATGATGCTAAAATAAGACAAGTATCTATCAAGCTTGGCAATAAAGTCCTTTATTACAATCCCAGTCATGTTCCACAAAAGTTTAAGTTTCAAACACTATGAGAGGGATCTTATATTGTCCATGCTACATACCAATCTAGCACCATACAAATCTACCACCTAACAAACTTACAAAAATTTATTCTCATCAACATTCAATAGGTGAAACTATTTTGTGACTTTCCTTACTCTTCCAAGGACTCTACCCTATCTAAAAACCCATTCACTACCCATTCAATCTTTCAAGTCTCAATTTTTAATACTAGTCATGGGGGTGTTAAGTTTGATACTTAGGCACCAAATCCTCTTTTTCGATTCTTGTTATATTTTCTTGTTTCCTACCAAATTTTCACATTCTTTAATATCTTTTCCATTCTTTTATAATTTTCCATTTTTAATCACTTTTCATTCTTTAATATTTCTCTCAATTCTTTATACATTTTTCTATTCTTACTATTTTTTTGTAATTTTTACTATCTTTCATGTATATATTTTTGTTGATTTTTTAATAAAGTGTAAAGGAATAAAACAAGATGTAGTACAAACAATAAGGATTTCACCCTATGTTACCAAATCATTAAAGGATTGATTATATATGTAGTGAAACCACATCGTTCATCCACTCATTTCCAATAATAAGAGGTTCATACCATGGCTATAATGACATACTTTTCATAATAAAACTAAAATAAACTTGTGATCATTATGTCTAGATAGAAGAGTAAATAATGAAGTAGGAATGAAAAGGGTATTGTTAGCACTAACATCACTAGTAAACATGGTCTTATCCTCAATAACAACAAAACCTTTTATTTTAACTAGCCATTAATTCAAAAAAAATCATGACTAAAGATCAAATCTAATTAACTACTATTGTCAATTAGACAACACTACTGCTCTCTCAATATGATATTGGTGCTACTGCTACCATGCTACCATGATGTTTACGCTGATGCTATGGAGGCTTACTAGATGATTAGGGTTTGGTGGGGAGGTTGTGTGGACCAACAAGGGTTTTTTTTTTTTGTGGTGCACAACACCAGAGGAGAAAGCCTACATAGCAACAAGTGGGCAATGGACTTGGGGTTGTGTGTAGCGCTGGTTGGCAAAGGTAGGGTTTCACTTAGTGATGGTAGCAAAGGCTTTGCATGATGTCTCCAACCCTAAATGGTGTTCTTGTTTACAAGCTGTTGGTGCTACTTGTTGCAGCTGCTATGTACTACTACCATGGCTACTTGTAGCCATTAATGAATATGCTAAGTTCTCTCTTTTCTCTACTTGTTATTTTTTTTATTATGATCTTTCTAAGTTATTTCATCTTTAATATTTTTGTTTCGAAATAATTTAATATTTTCAAATTTAGTGATTTTATTTAAATTATTGGTCATGTTTCTCTTCCACTGAGACTATTCTTGGGCTAGCTGTGCCCATAAGTAAGGTGTCATAGATAATATCCTTGTCAAATTGAGTTCTTTAAGTGCATTGTGCATTAGTGTGCCTTTATGGCCCAATTTTTTACATCAACACCCTTTCTGATGCTAGAAGTAGGGCCACCATTATGGTTTCCATCAACCAACTTTCATTCCTTTGCTATCTTACGCTTAGTTTTGATTTCTTTTCTTTCTTCCCTACTTTAATCAAAAAATCCAAAAAAATTTAAAAAAAATTACCTTTTGTTGTCTACTTAGTTTATGGTTGGACCTAAAGAAACTCTTAGACCTCAAACTAGGAAAACAACAAGACAAAACTTCCTAGCCAACCACCTTCCAAGTCATATCCCTACAAGATCTAGATCCAAGTTCTCACATTCTTCAAACATGGCAAATCCTACTGCCCAACCATTGGTCAACAATCCCTTCAACTTTTGAAACTTCAACCCAATTCTAAAACCTCTTCAACATACTTCCCTTTCTTTCGATCCCTCTTTTAATGACGCTCGTCAACATCTTCAAAATTTCAAGATACTACTAGGCATCCACAACATAGTTCAACATGATGTCGCCTATAGGTCTTTTGTCACCACCTTTTGAGACTTGGAATGACTTCAAATCACGTTTTCATTCTCAATTTGATAACTTTTCTAGTCCCATTATAGCTTTTAGTAACTTTACTAACCTATGAAAGCTTAGTAGAGAAACAATTAGAAACTACAATTTAACGTTCCTCCAACAATTGTCATATGTTCCTAGCAAGATGCAACCACAACCAGAAGGAATATTAAACTTTTTCCTCTCAACCATAGATCCCTTCCTTGCATATGTAATCAAATATGATTCCAATATCACCGACTTGAAAGGAGCCATGTCTAAAGTAGTCAAACTTGAACAAATCACTCTTAAAAACTCATTATAATCCTAATTCAGAACTCTTGGCTTAGGTTCCCAAACCCCAATAGTCTTGAATCCTTATCAAACCGATCCTCCAATCCTCAACTCTCTACTAAATATTCAAAGTCCAAATACTTTCTCTTCTTTATTTCATCAAAACCTTAGCCTAAATGATGATTAATCGAAGTCCTTAATTCAATCTATTATCAATCCTTCCTCCATACCCTCTATCCCTAATCCTCAAAAAACACAAACCTTTAACTTACCTAAAGTTGAGGGTCAACCCCCAATGAATCAAGTCTTAACCATTCTACAGAATCTTTCTAATGAGGTGATTGAGCTAAAACACAACAATGTTAACACAAGAAATCAACATAATGAGGCAAATTGAAACCTAGGAGAAGTAGCTCTTAACAAAGATTATAGGTTACATCACACCAGCAAACATTCTAAGAAGTATTGCCCTTAATTCCAAGCCTTATATGGGGATATCACACAAGAATTACAAAACAACCCAAAGGGAAAAGCCCCACTAATGGTTCTAGAAATCCCTAGTGAAACTAAAAATGAACCAGTGGCATTCTTTGAGCAAGTCATGATCAATGAACCTACCCCTACAAATGCACAATTTAGGAAGGTGAGTGACATCATTAACAATTATAATAATCCAAAAGGAAGCACATACATCCCTCCTAGCAAATGAAACCACAATAGTACATCTCAACAACAAATACAACTTGGAACATTTATTAGAAATCCATAATTGTTCCAACCAAAACCAACTTAAGCCCTAAAGTGAGATGAAAAGTTATGATCTGATAGAAGATTTGAAAAGGATTAAGGTCAACATATCCATGTATGAACTATTACAGTTCAAGAAAGCAAAAGAAGCTATACATAGATTGATCAATGAATCTAGAGATAAAGGTAAGACCCCTACAAATAAGAAACAAGTTCATTTTTTAGATGGTGCTAGAATCCTCGACACATCCATTCTTCACCAACAGGACAAGAAGGACCAACCTCCTTTCCTAACCATTTTAGTCATACTAGGAAAGAATGTTCATAATTTTCTAATGGATTCAAGAGCTATTGTACATGTTATGCCTCTTTAGGTATGTAAAACTTTAGGAGCACAAATGATTCCCCAAACCCAAAGTGCTATTCAAGTTGACGGATCCAACGTCTATGTAGTAGGATCACTTAAAGATATCCAAATTTGCCTAAAGAAATGTCCTAATTTTTCATGTTACACAAACATATTAGCAATTAATATAAAACCTACTTATGGCATGTTGCTTTCATGTACCTTTGGTGCCCAATTTGGAGGTTTCTTTAGATTTGATTTCTCAGAACTCCTTCTTCCAATCAAAGGAGGATCTAAACATGTAATAATTCTTAAAGAACCTTTTCATCATCATGTCATCTCATGTCCCAGTGAAGCTCATGTTACATCAACAGATCAACATGAAGATTTTATAGGAATCATTGATCTTAACTTTGGTGAATATAAGCTACATGAAATGTAATATGCAACGAATGATTCCTTACTTGACATAAACCCTATATTCATACTCATGTCACATCCTATTACGAAACATATAGGGAACTTTTTGAACTTAACATCAACACACTACCTTTTCACTAGCATGACAGAAAGATTTTACTATTTGGTGATCCTCCACCAATGGGTAAGGACAAGGATATTAGTGAAATCCTCACTACCTAATCCTTAGATGATAATCTAATTTATGATGATGAAAATGCTTATATTGATCAAAGAGTTTGCTTTTTGGATTCAAATAACTTGAACACATGGATACTTAGAATTGATAGAACCTTATCAATATGAGGATGCCGTGTTAAAATTATGTTAGTTCCACCTGAGGAAGCTTCAAAGCTTAAAGCCATTCATTTTTCAAATCCCATGAAAAACAACATGGTTGAATATGAAGCTTTAATCCATGGACTACAGTATGTCATTTACTTTGATTTTTCAAAGTTAAAGATTTACATGGATTCACAACTTATTGTGAGTCAAATTAAGAACATTTACAAAGATATGGATCCTTTAATGAAAGAATAAAAGACCTATGTATTGGAATTTTTCAAGGAATTTGATCTTATCATGTTAGAATATGTCTGTAGATATGAAAACCAGATTCCTGTTGCTTTGGCACAAGCTGCTTGTGTTCTTGATCTTCCATTTCCTAATGGAGCTTGGGATTCTAAAATCAACATAGAAATGGTTGATTGTTATCCCATCCCTGATAATGTGCTATCCTTACAAGTGTTTGATGATGATCATCAAATTACTCATTTTCTTACTTGTCAAGGGGAGTTTTATGATTAGATTCTTAAATGTTCACATACTTATGATTGAATCCTTATGAATGAAGTTTCACCCAATGCTATTGCTAGGGAAGTTTAAATGGATAACAAAATTGAAATACTATAACACAAAGATTAACCAGTATTAGTAGAAGTTGACATTGCTTTAATCAAAAATAAAAATCAAGAATACCCTATTCAAATAGGTAAACATTTACATTCTGACAAAAAGGGTATGTTAATTGCATTACTTCATGGATTCAATGATGTTTTAGCCTGGTCCTATGAAGATTTAAAGGGTTATAATCCATTTATCATTACCCACACTATACCAGTTAGGCTTGAAACTAAACCTTTTAGACAAAAATTAAGACCATTAAATATTAAAATTGAACCTTTAATGAAAAGGGAGATTGATAAACTCTTGGAATCTAAAATCATGTATCTAGTGAGACATTCTAGTTGGGTGTGAAACTTAATGCCTATACATAAGAAGTCTGGAGAGATACAATTGTGCGTTGACTTTAGAAATCTTAATGCATCTTACATTAAAGATAATTATCCACTTCCACTTATGGAAGAGCTACTTTAAGCAATAAATGGCGCAAAAATATAGTCATTCTTAGATGGATACTCAGGACACAACCAAATTCTTGTGAATAAGAAAGATCGACATAAAACAACCTTTGTAACAAAATGGGAAACATTTCAATATGCCAAGATGCCTTTTGGATTATTGAATGCAAGATCAACCTTTCAATGTGCTATGGATAAAAATTTTGAAGCGATGATTAAGAAAAATATAGTTATCTATTTTGATGACTTAACAGTTTTCTGACGCAACAAAGGAACCCATATTCAAGATCTTAAAAATATATTTTTGAGATGCAGAAAATATGATGTGACATTAAACACTAAGAAATCTATATTTGGGGTACAAAGTGGAAAATTCCTTGGTTACATAGTAACAAAAGAAGGTATTTCTATTGACATTGAACACATTAATTCTATCCTAGAAATCCCTTATCTGTTATCCAAGAGAGATTTAAAAGCTTTCTTTGGAAAGATTAACTTTAACAGACTGTTTATTCCTATGTTTGCTAAACTAGTTAGACCTCTTAACACAATGCTAAAGAAGGATGAGAACATTACATGGACAGTTGAATGTAAAAATGCTTTCTTAACTATAAAAGAAGCTATGGTTGAAGCTCCTATTTTAGTTGCTCCTTGGTATGAAAATGATTTCTTTCTATATGCCTTTGCAAGTGATCATACAATGGCTGTCATTTTAATCAAGAGATAGCTAATCAAGAAGAACACCCCATCGCTTATATTTCTAATCCACTAAAGATGTTGAGTTAAGATACTCTCCTATAGAAAAACAACTATATGTAGTAGTTAAAGCTTTAAAGAGGTTTTGATTCTACATTTTAAAATTAAAGATTATTGTAATTATTCCAGACCCTGCTATCATTGCTTTATCAAACCTTCAAGATCCTTCTGAAAAAATGACCAAATGAATTATGAAGTTAGAAGAATATGACATTCAATGAAAGGTAGCAAAATTAGTAAAAGGAACTAGCTTAACCAAACTAATAAACTAGGCATCAATCCTAGAAAACCAAAGGTTCCATTTGAGCTTGAACTTATACCTATACATGTGTTACAACTTGAAAATAATGAATAAGTTCCATTTGCACCAAATCACTTAAATGACCCTTGGTATGGAGATCTTAAATATGATTTAACTTTTCATCATTGTCCTTCAGATCTACCTAGGTACAAACATAAACTACTAATATCTAGAAGCTCTAAATTTACCATGAGTAATGGTAATCTGTTCAGAAAGAACTTTCAAGGAGTTCTCCTTATGTGCTTAGATAGAGAAGAAGCCAGTGATGCCGTAAAAAGCTTACATGATGAGGGACACTTAGGCTATCGATCATTAACTCATATGATTACAAAAGTTGGTTATTACTGGCCAACTATGACTACTAATGCCTATAATATATCATAAACTTGTATCTAGTGTCAAATGTTCAAAGGAAGAGACGCTAAAAGCTCAGCAGCTCTTCAACCCATCATTGAAGTAAGACCTTTTGCACAATGGGCTCTTGATTTTATTAGAGCCATAAATCCACCATCATCAAGCCAACATAAATTTATTTTAACTGCAACTAACTACACTACACGTTGGATAGAAGCCAAACCAACTAGAAGAGCTATGTCTTGTGAGCTTATTAAATTTCTTGAGGAAGTCATAATAACTCGATATGGACATCCATACGAACTAGTGGTTAAAAATTACCCTTCTTTCATCTTGTCAACCACTAAATTGGCTACGAATAATGGAAACCTATTTAGTAAACCTAATAGATTATGGAAGTATCTTGTAAACCACTAAATGGGCATTTGATTAGAAGTACATGCCTTAGAAGCAAACCTAATAGATGTTTGGATTCAAGACTTAGTATTTTATTAAGGGTACTCTATAGATTATGGAAGTCTTTGTAATTCTTTCTTTCTTTGTTAACTAAATTTAAAACTGAATTCCTTGAGGCTAAGTCATAAAGATCATATCTTATTAAGTTAAGTATTACCTATATGTTGTTTTATGATGCTGCTTTTGAGATTAACTTAATGCCATGGCATTGTCCTTTAGGTTGCATTTGTTTAAAATTATGTATAATTTTGAGTTATTTTCATAGTTTGATGATCCATCCTAGATTGTGATGAGATAAGTAAATATGAGAAATTTGCGATGTGCTAGAAAGAATTTGAGCTAGCATCCCACTGTTGGAATACAAAGTTCATTCTTTCTCATACTCGACCATGCTTTGTAGTGATTATTCTTTGAGTTCATAATGATGGCACACAGCTAGAGTTCCTCCCTTTTTTTTAATAAAATGATAATAATTGGTTTGATTCTTTTGGCTAAAACCACCAAGGATTTCATGATTAAATTTGTTGACGTATGTATTGAAGAGTAGCAAGATAGTACCTTGGTCTATTGATGTCTCTTAATAAAATCATTAAAGCCTTGAATTAACTTCTTTTGCTATGTTTCTAATGGCATGTAGTATCAAGTTATATTTTATGTAAGAATAATAATAATTATTATTATGTACTTATTTATGACATAGTATATATTAAAATGTATTATAATAATGATAATACTAAATGTAGTGGTGGAATGCTTGATGTTTTCTTTATTGATTTGGTTGCACCTTGATGTTAGCCTTGACATTGCCCATAAACAAGGCCTTATCCTTAATAACAACAAATCCTTTAGTTTTAACTAGTGGTTAATTCAAAATAAAAATAAATCATGACTAAAGATCAAATCTAATTAACTACCGCTATTAATTAGACAACACTAGTGCTGGCACATGAAGTTAGAATGCGTGCATTATGAAGTTTTTGTATCAAAACTATGCATTATGTGAGCAATGGGAACAAGAGTTATAGAAAATTAGGTAAACACAAAATAGAATGAAAAAATTAATGTTAATTTGGCAGGCTTTTTTTTTAACATTGCTACTTCGTGCAATATTTTATTTTTAGATGTTTTTCTGGACGAACTCTCAAAGAAAAACCATGGAACTAGATTTCCCAATTAGACCTTAGGGTCAAAGATGGACTAAATGTTGTATGCCTAACAAGGCTCATCATTTTCTCCAATTGAAGAAGATTGTTATGAAAGTCTTGAATGAAGTTCAAAGGAAAAACAAGGGAGTGCAAAAGCAGTGAACTATTATTGCGCCAATATTGACATTCTTGTTAACAGTAAGTAATATTGTGTTTTTAATCCGCAATAAGCATTACTACAAAAAGTATTCTTCATTATATTTTTTATCCCCAAAAAAGATTCACCTTGCATGTGCTCTCCATTGCATTCTTTTATGTTTCAAAAAGATTCCCCTTGCATGTGCTTTGTTTCTCTATTTTGTTCTATTTTACACTATTTATTCATAAACCTAAACTTTTATCAAATTTGAATTAGATGATAGTGAGCATATAGAGGAGATGAGTAATGAAATACAAATGAATAACTACATAGATAAATCAGAGCGTTGGCCTCATGCATGCATTATCTCTCTTATTGAAGGATATGACTAAATTTATCTCCAACTTAATCATGGCAATTTGGGGCAAAAGCATTGGGATTAGTTAGCTACAAATGTTAACAAAAAATGCAAGACACACTTTACAGGAAAATAGTGCAAATATAAATGGAACAGACTTAAGCAAACTTTAAAGAAAGAAAAGATGAGAGAGAACTCAACTGCAGCCCAACCAAGTTATTAGTTGTATTATGAAAATATAAATCATGTTGTTGGAAAATCTCATAAAATTATTGGTATCCTAGGAAAATATGATGGAATGAATTGGAAGGCATGTGACAATATTCCTTCAAAACTAGAAATAGTAGAAAATAATATGAGACAAGGTTTGGATTATAGTAAAAAAGGTGAGCTTAAAGAACAAATTTCTTCCATTATCCATGCAAACAAAAATTCCAAAGATAGATAAAGAAAAAATGAAAGCTCAAAATTATGTTAGGGTGGAGGGCCAAAAAATTAAAAAAACAAAAAGCCAAAGTTGATTCTTTTGTTGAAAGTATTGGAGAAAGCTTGAGCTTGTTTACAAGCACCTTTAAATAAGTTGAAACAAAACGAATGGCAAAGATGGATAAATGGATTAATATGCAACTTCAAATTGCACAATTGTTTGCTTCAAAGTCAAAAGATTGAAAGGTAATATACTTAAGTTAAATATAGTTAATATTATTTATAAATGATATATTGATATTATATGTTTAACTTTCTAAATAAGCTTGTTTTTTATTTGCTCTTATGGTTGTTAGGTAAGGATATTGGCAATTTTTGAAGATAGTTTTCAATTGAATAAAAAAGAAAGTGAAGATGCTATCCATTTTGGATATTATTTCTCAATTGGATCAAAAAGAAAGTATATAGTACTTGCCAAAAATGATTTAGATAGATGAGAAAAAATACTATCATTTAAAATATTGACACTTTCATATTCAATTATATGTAATTAATTTTTCTTGTAAATGAACCAATAATGGTTGACTATTTATATTAATCACATGTATTCAGTCTTTTTGTGAAATCTAATGTTTAAAAACTGTGACTATCAATTGGAGTAGAATCCAACCAAACTTCATCATTACAGAATCCAATTTGATGTGTAATGGCATGTCATGTAATTGAAGACATATCATTGGAGAAACTACCAATTCTTGAATTTAATTTTATAAATTTATTGAGTTTTTTAAATAAGAATTAAACCACATACTATTTAAATTTGGAAAACTATCCTAAATAGTTTTTGTTACATCCTAGACCTTAGAGATTTGTTGGTCAAGTTCAGTGTCACTCATTATCCTTTTCACAATGCCTGTAGACCTTAGCATAACTCAGTAATATTGAACTTGTCACTTCTATGTTGCAAGTTTAAATCCATTTGTTGTCAAATCGTTGTTTCCTTTCTTTACTTTACCTTCAACATATTTGTTCTTTATATGTGATTCTTTATTAAATTTCTGTCATTGAAAATGTTACTATGATTTTGAGAATTTCAAAATAGGTTTTTGTTGTATGTTTTTTAAAAACATTGCTTAAAATATGTGTACATTTTTTCTATGTTCCAATTAGATTTCTCTGAATATATTTGTCATTTTCATGTTATAGGAAATGAAATGAAAACATTGTGAATGAACAAAAAATTTTGAAGTTTTATTATAATTATTTTATTATTTTCTCAAACAAAGCTCTCACTTTTTGCATGGTTTTGGTTCATAAGAAATCCTACAAGCTTTTGTTTTTGTAAGGTGTTTACTCTAAACTTGCCTTTAAACCTTTTATAATTTATTTACAAAAATGATATCGAGAAGAACTAGATCTCATCATAGAAATGATGTCTCTAAATTGTAGCAATATATTGACCGTGATAATTACTTGAGGAGAAATCACATCCCTTACCCTTAACTCTTTTATTTTTTTGTGAACTTTTACATGGGACATTTTCTAATTTTTGCCATAGCTTGAAACCATCTCTTGCTTACCACTTGGACATCAGATTGAAGACTATTCTCAAGCGATGTGGATATTGGTATAGTTGCTACAACCACCATTTGTATCATATCAAAATTATGATAAATTTTTGTATCAAATTCACTGCAAACATATTTATCAGTGTCTTCTAAATCACATTGGATTATAGTAGCCTTAGTATTTTTAGTGGGATCTTTGTGTGCTAGCATTTTTGTTGCTTGTAGAACATTCACATCTAACTCTTTTAATTTTTCAAAGTCTAAAAAACTTTGGTTTCAAGGCTTAGCTACCATTTTAACCATTGGTTGCATCTATTCTTCTATCTTACCATTTCTGCAATTAAAATAGTTACAGATGATACCATTGTTCAAGAAAAAAGCTCATTGAATATGATGCTACTTTGATGCTTTATGAACCATCAAGGACACATTGCTCTTAAAACCATACTAAAAAGCTAATAATAGGAAATTCATATAAAATTTTTTGTATGGGAAGTATTCTATTTTGAGATGTATGAAAAATGCGAATCTTATGAAATACTAGCTTAACTTCAATTTCAATTCAAATACAACTTCAATGTATTATCAATATTGCATAATTTTGTATACTTCCAAAACACATCATTGAACTCAAAAGTCATTTTACATAAATGTAACAAAATAAGTTGGAGAAATATCAAATAAGTTTAAGAGATAATAAACTGAGATTTGGGCAACAAAGGTACATGATTATCAAAACAGTCTTTAGATTCCACCTTTTTAGATCCCTTGTAGTGAATATTAGTCCTTGTAATGAGAAAAATAATAGTCAAACAATATTATATTTGAACAATATTTTGAAGTTAATAATAAAAGATAAATCACTCACATTTGTTGGGCAATTAAATCATATTGTTTCTTCCATTCATGAAATATAATATCTCTTAAAGCTCTAGTTGAATTTGATTGAATTTCTCCAAGGTCTTGCTCTAATTCATATTGAACTTGAAGAAAATTATGAAGCATACAACATGCCATAATCGACTTGGGAACTTTATATAATTTCATTTTAACATATTGCAAAGTCCTCCATGTTCCCTTTAACAAAGTAAAAGCATGTTCTATTTTCACTCTTCCTCTTGATAAAAACTTATCAAATTGTATACGATCTTCTAAATTGATATTTCTATATGATTTCATGACTTCTGAAGAAATAGGATATGCAGAATTAGTAATTAAAATAGGATAAATAGTAGTCCCTTCAAAGTTAAGAGTAGGAGAATTTAATATTTTCCTTTGTTGCATACAATTTTTAATTGCAGATTCATTCCAATGGCTTGCATCATGCATTCTCCTAGGTGCATTCAGACATACATTCCAAAAAACTTTTTCTGCATCACATATTGCTTCCAATAAAACACTATAGCAATGATGTCGATTGTAATAGCTTGTGGGATTATGGTCTGAATCAGTGGCACAAGCTAGATTTATATGTGTGCCATTCATTGCTCCACAAATCATTGGTAACAATATAAGTGATTGAAAATCACTTAAGATTTTGTATAGTTGTTTACTAGACGGTATTATTATGTACCTGTTTTGCAAATGATCTACAATTATATTAATTATTAACCAAACATATTTCCACACAGTTGATTCCCCCACATTATATAATTTAGCCATTGTACATGTTGAGGTATCATGACCAATATAATTCAAAATTAGATAAAGTGCTTTTTTGTTGTTGCAATGGCTCTCAGACTGTCATGCTTCATTGCTGCATAAATATGGTTGTATTTCATCTAATAATTTTGATATAGAGAATATGTCATTTTGTAATGCATCCTGTATAACTTGTTCAGCCTCGATTCATTTGATTTCCATATTTCACTTTGAACAATATTCCAAAAGATATTTTTTCATGGAAATCTCTACCATTCCCTATTTGATTGTGATAATGTTTGACTTTCATATACAGTAACAAACATGGAGTATACTTGAAACTGTAATTGATACAGNATACAGTAACAAACATGGAGTATACTTGAAACTGTAATTGATACAGGGAGGTAACAAAATCATTGGTTAAAAATTCTCTTAATAAACTCATCCATATCATAAAAAACATTCCATCCATGCAAATAAAGTAAATTTGATAAATATATTAAATGTAATTTTACATCTAAATAATTTTTAAGGCATGAGTATTTGAAACTTTTTCTCTCAAAGCATATATAATAAAAAAATTTAGAAATAGAACTCACTAGAATGAGGAATAAATTATAAAAACAACGAAAATGATGAGTACATTATAAGAATAATTTGCTTATGAATATGTGTTGTAAATAAAATAAAACAACTTAAAATATTTTTGATTCAACTTAAAATAACATTGATGAAGTTTTGAGATCAAATGCAATTACCGACCTTGGTTCAAATTTGTAAGTTGTTTGCAGCTTTTCTCTATTCAACACCATGCCTTTTGAAGCTATAGGCTGCTTCTTTATTTCCACTTTATTAATTTAAAAAGATAACTTTCCAAAAAATTTGTTGCTAACGGTAGAACGGTTTTGTATTAAAAACTACCCGTTGCTGTTGAGCGGCGGCTCTTTTTGATGTGTGAAACCCGGAAATAAAAAAAACTTCTAAGTTTTCCGCCTATATTTTAGTTGTTTTCGCGTATATATTTTCCCCGACACATTTAAATCCATACATCAGCGAAAAACGCACATCTGTTTTTACATGTGAGATATATTTACGTTACGTTATTAAAATAACGGCCTTACAGCGTTTGTTTTCATAATGCTGCACGATCACAGTATAGCATGGTCGACCTGCTTGACTCATGGTAAACTGGCAGTGGACTTGTCATCAGCATTATGCGAAAATAAATACTTTACTTTATATTGGCATGGCATGAGTCCGGTGCCATGTGCGTGGCTGCTGCTGCAATGGCAGCAGAGGCTTTGCAGGCAGACGATTAGGGTTTGATGCTGCAGCAGAGGTCGTGTGAACCAGCAACGCTTTTTTTTCGTGGAGGAGAAGGCCTACGTGGCCATAAGTGGGCAATGGACTGGGGTTGGGTGCAGCGCTGCCCAACAATGGCAGGGTTTCACTTGGCCATGGTAGCAGAGGCTCTGCTCGGCGTCTCTAACCCTGGACCCAGAAGCAGGTTTTCTAGGCTAGTTCTAGTAGCCATGAGTTTTTTGCAGGTGATTCTCACTGCAGCATCCTTCGATTTTGCTTTGTGGCAGAAAAATCGACAGGCCATTTCCACTGAGGCTGAGGCTAGGGCAATGTATATGTTTTCGTGGCACGCCCCCTCCAAAACTTTCCGTATGCCCATACTTGCCCCTTCGGCCTTCGGTTACCATAGTAGCCCTTTCGTGATTTCCGTGTGTTTGTTTATTTATTCGTACTCCCTTGTTTTCTGTGGTCCGTCTCATGCCGATGCCATGAATCTTGATTGCTTGCTTGCTTTCCAATGAAATGAAATTTTTGGTATGATTCAGAACAGGAGAAGATATGTAAGATTTTAATGCAAAATGCAGACAAATAACAATACGAGGCAAGGCAAGGCGACCATTTCAATGTACATAATGTATATGTACAAATCTAGATAAAATTTCATTAGAAATTATGAAATACGTATCCATTGCGAATTTAATGCGCTTCTGTACGCGCTCCCGAATCAGACGCGAACAGTTCGTCGATAATCGCGAATCTCCGGAGCATTGCTTCAATGCCATTGTTAGTTCTAGAGCTCCTTCCCTTGCTACTCTTGCTCTGTTTTTGATTTAATTCTTAGTTGTTGTGTATCATTTTCGTTGGGTTAGTTCTTGTTTGTTATTTTTGTTGATTTTGTATTTTTCCTGTGTCAGTGGTACTGCATCAGCCTGCGAATCTTGTTCTACCTCATGTTGTGTTTAATTGTCAACCCAGAAACAGCAGCACGCTACTTCTGTTTGGCTCAATGCTCTACTTTCGAATTCTGTTTTGCTGCCATGTGTTTGGTTACTTGAAAGTTGAAACTCTGTGGAGATGTCATACTCTCAAAGCTTCATGCTGCCCTATTTAATTTTTGTTGGGAAGCTTCCCCCGTTTGGCATATCTGCTAGTTTACATGCCATGGCCACCCACTGAAAACTTTCATTTTAATGGATTAGTCCTACTCTCTTTATTTCAATGCCACGGCTCCATCTGAATTCTTTCTGACATCCCACTAAGAAACCTACCCTTTTCTTTAACGAGGTTCATCACCAATTTCATTTTCTACTTGTTTTAATACATTGGTGCCATTACTGCTTTCATCAGGAATATCAAGATTTTTTTAATGTTAAATTTGCAATTTAAAAAAAATAGATAAATGTTTTCTCCTTTTAAAATTTTATGAGAGTTTGAGTTTTTTTTTTTAATTTTTGCTTGATAAGTTGTAAAGCATATTTGCAACATCAGTTGAAAAATCCAAAGTATTAGTTAGAAGGTAAAGAAGATCTTCGGTTCTCATGCACACATGGCACCCATGATGCACTTCTTAAGAGAAAAATAAGGAGGAGAAGAACATAAGAGCTGTAAAAGCCCATACACATAGATGAAGAAGATCATTATCATCATCAAGGAAGGAGAAGAGAAAACAAAGTCTTCTTTGTTTTTTTTTTCTTTCCTTCTCATGTTCCATCCCACCATCTTTGGATTCCATATCCCTTCTCTCTTTCCATATTAGTGTTCCTGTTGTACCTAGTGTTATATGTGCAATCAGTTGTTGCTTGGATGCTACTTGCTATTGCTCTAATTAGTCATGATTGGATGGTGTTTGTTTACAAGGTATTGGTGCTACTTGTTGTAGTTGCTATGTGCTATTGCCATGGCTACTTGCAGCCATTAATGAATCTACTAAGCTCTCTCTTTTCTCTACTACGTATTATTTTTTTTATTACGATATTTCTAAGTTATTTTATCTTCAATGTTTTTGTTTAAAAATAATTTAATATTTTCAAATTTAGTGATTTTATTTAAATTATTGGCCATGTTCCTCTTTCACGGAGACTATTCATAGGCTAACCATGCCCATAAGCAAGGTGCCTTACGCAATAGCCTTGTTAAATTGAGCTCTTTAAGGGCATTGCGTGTTAGTGTGCCTTTACAACCCAAATTTTCACATCAACAAGTATGACATCAAGGGTATATGTGTATTCTCTAAAATTGTTACTATAAGTCCTAACCTACTATTAAGTTGTATTATTCACTTGAGTTTTAATGAAAAATGAAAGTCAGTATAAAATGAGTGCTTTCTTACTATGTCCCTTGCTAGAAAGACATGTTATTGATGCCTATAGATGATCCTTTGGTAAGGTTGACATAGTAATAACATAATAAATGCACAAAATAATTTTTTTTTTGGGGGTTTCATTGGAAAGACATATTACCCATGCTTGAAGGCACTACCATGTTGTGCCGCTATTGTTCGTAAGAGGTGAAAAAAGCTACTCTGCATCTCTATTGTTCATTGCTACACCTTTGTTGTCCATTGGCACATGTGCTTTGCCCGTGGCAACATGCTGAAGGAGAGTAGAAGGCACTGATATCTGCACAAGTGTTCAAGGCATGTAGGTGTTCAATGCGCTGATGGAGGCTCCTAGGGGTCATGTTTCAGTGTCGTTGTCTCTGCGAACACCACTATGTTAGGACGCTGCACGTTCTTGTCCATAGGTGCTATCGTGACGTGCCTGTGGTGTTATGTAGCTGTGGCATGTCATGGCATTACATGGCAAAGTCAATAATGTGACGTGTCATGATGTTACGTGGCAAGGACAACAAACTTTACTTGGCTCCCACCTCCATTGTGCTAGACGTGTTGGCCTGTCAACTAAAATTATTGATGTAAGTCAAGTATGGAGGTACCAATAAACCTCTTATAAATACATTTGATATATATTGCAAAGAAGAGCATGCACTTGGCATTATCTTCATTACAAAACTAGAAACAACATGATTGCTACATGAAAAAGTACTCCAATAAAATTTATTGCAATACTAACAATCAAATCACTACGGAATTATTAACTATCACTATTAAAAACATACCACATATACATCATTAAAATCTTTTATATTAGTGTCATACCCCAAATTTTAATAACATAATGTTGATGCATAAATTTTGGTCACATAGCAACATCCACAAAACTTGTTTTAAGAAACTATTGCCTAGAGCACCTCTTATATGAGTATGAAACCCGAGAACAGTCTCAACTAGAAAAGGCAAAGTGTGTTTTAACAGATGTAAAACATGATGTTAATGATGCAGGTAAATTAAATAATTTTAACAGAAATTAAAAATAATAGTCCAAAATAACTTTGGCAGGGAAATAACTATTTATTAAAAATAACTTTGATAAGGAAACTTAAATCAAATGACTGTCCAATAACAAGGTTTACGAAATCAAATTTCAGAACAAGGTTTACGAAACCAAAGTTTTAGAACAATTAGGAACTAATACACTTTGAATACAAAACAGAGGTTTTGATTAAAGTCTTTACCATACAGTAGAGATTAAAATTTTCACTTGGAAGAAAAACAAAGGTTTTAGCATTGACTTAGCTCAGTATTGAGCACTGAAAACAGAAAGCTACTTATACATGCTTGTCTTCCTGTGCCTTTAGAAAGCACACCTCCTTCAACAAGTCTACACCCTCTGGCTCCGTCCACAGCTTCTGACCGGACTCTTCCGAAACCACCACCAAAACAGGTTCAGTTAAAACTAGAGAAAGGATTCTACCCCTGGTTCCAAATTCTGGAGAGGGTTTTATAACCCTTGATTTTTGCCGCCTCAACTTCTACCTTTTCCACTCCCTGGAACCTGCACATAAAACCAAAAAAGTGAAAGCCAGACCGCCAAGAAAAGACAAACAGAAAATATTAAACATTTTTATTTATTTTGGATAAAATCTACGGTACATGATCAAAACAAAAACAAAGGTAAAATACACCCTTGTAAAGAAAATGAGCGGAGACCCGCAATCTTTCTCCTGGACTGAAATATGGTACAGTGCCCCTGGGCAAGGTAGCCGTTCAGCCGTCACCACGGCACGGGTTCCTCATCATCATCAACGTGGATGAACAGCGCAAGGCCAGACGCAGAGGATAGCAGAACGGACAAGAAGAAACGCATCAGATGCGTACAAACGTCGCTTAAACAGCCCACTAACACACATACATGAGCCGCTGACATTGCAGGTGGCATCTCGTGCCGCTGCACAAATCTGAAATCCTGCGGGGAGCTCAGAATCCGCAGGCCAGCCCCGCAGAAATCTGCCTGCGCAGTCTTCACGTCATGGCCGCTGTTTGACGCTGAAACACAGCGCCGCTGCCATTGTCGTTGATTGCCTGCACTGCCACCACCATACTTCCTGCACCTGCACAATGTTGGGGAGCTGCTCCGGAACCGCAACACCAGTGGCCCGAGCTTACACACTCAATATCATTCCTCTCTAGAAGTCACGCAGCAGACCCAAGCATCTTAACCTGGAAATTCATGTCAAAAGTCGGCCAAAACTAACACTGGGGAGAGTGGGTTAGCATTTTCCCAACAGCAGCGGTTACGCCAGACTCGTTATTACGAATGGTAATAATCTTGTAGCACCGTAATAATAATCTATATTCTCGCTTACCCATCTATCCGTCCATCATGATTTTGCCAGCAGGCATACATATTCGATTAGAAATTTGAGAATTGGCTGTTTTCTTTGAATTTGACCTTCCTGCCGTGTCAGAGGCCGCAGTGATTTAGGAAATCATGCGCCCGAAATCCGCGTAACTCCAAATCTTCTCAACTGCCGCCCAAAAAAGAAGAAAAAAAATAAAACGCCGGGGTTGCATAGTAAAGGTGCAGACTCTCTGCAACTTCCGTTTCTTTTTGGAGATCAGTCATAAATGGATCGTACGGTTTGAATTGTGCAGTAAAACGGAAATAGTAGCTAAACTTTCATTGCTGTAACAGGTAAAGTCTGCATCTACGCATGCAGAGGAAATGTGGCAG
This sequence comes from Gnetum montanum, assembly GCA_015680685.1. Lineage (NCBI taxonomy): Eukaryota > Viridiplantae > Streptophyta > Gnetopsida > Gnetales > Gnetaceae > Gnetum > Gnetum montanum. Next base: position 751,262 of record MNCI01022850.1, on the reverse strand, counting down.
GGATGACCGCCGTAAATCGGCAGTTTCTGACAATAACGCTCGCTGTCACCATCCTGCGATTTTATGGCGAATATTGGAGATTAATGGCAGGCAAAATGTTGTTTTTGCTGGGGCAAACGTTGCTGAAAATTTCATGCTTTTCTACTTACTAGTTCATTCGCTGATTCTCCTTGCAAATATAATGGAAAGAAGAAATATAATGATCTAAGTGGATTGCCAAATAAAACGGAATGCTATAATCTTCAATCCTAGGCCACGTTAGATTCTATGTAATGTATAATTAGGCCCTTTTAACTTGCATCTTCCTCTATTTAAAATTTTAAAAGTTATAAGAAAGCTTACATATATTTCCTTTGCAATAGTAACAAGGTTCATTGTTTTGAAATTTTATTTAAAATTAATTTTGAGACCTTATAAGTAAGTGTTGAATGGCATAAGGCACAAATAGCATGAATTGAATGGGTGGAAAACCCAATGACTCCAACTTTGATATCAACTCTATAATCTCACACTTCAAAATGTTATTCCTACCTCATAAGATTTACCCTTTTTAAAAAAATTCTTCCCATAAGCAAACTAGCAATTGTTTATGTTAACTTTCCTAATGTGTGTGTGTATATATCTATAAATTTGCATGCATGGTATCTTTACAATTTAATTTATATCACTCATCTTTTGACCTTTGTAAACAAAGTTGATATAACATTCTTTTATTTTATTTTATTAGTGAAACCAATATATCATGGATATAAGTAAGGAAGAACATAAACTCATCTCTTTATAAATGCATTATACTTGACCTAAGGTGGTTAAACTAATTAATGAATGGCCACATGTACTCATGGGAGAGTTGGCATACAACATTGCATTGATATATGTTTATTATTATTATTATTGCTTCTCATATGCCATAATAGAAACATTAATGCCCTTCATTGATGATGAAGAGTTTTTCAAAATGCCCTTCTTTTGCTATAAAATATTTTTGATGGGACTTCTCCTTTATGGTAGAACAACTTAGAAGGGCTGAATTTTTGACCCTACCTATAAGAATAGTGTAAGACATATAGCCAACATGATACATTAAAAGAATTATAGAGGAATATTATATAACTTAAGTGTGGTTTTAATTAGCAATTTATTGCTTAACAAGATAATGAATTGACCATTTGAGCCACCTACTATTGGTTCATGGTTGTAGTTATTGCTATTTTTAACTCATATTTATTAATATTATTGACAAGAGTGAACATAATCATAAGATTAAACATTGAATACATTGATCTAGGTCCATGAAGCTCAATCCATTTTAAGTGTAAAACTTAACCAATGCTTTGTTATTTGGAGGAAGGTGTTATTTGGAGGAAGGTTTTACTGTAGAGTGTTCATGTACAAGCCAAGCCTTCATTCTTGACCTTTTTGTATTAAATGCTTTCACAATGCTTGTAAATACACCAATAATGAGAAAGCCCCTCGGGAAAACGCAAGTCATTTGTTTCATTCCAACCTGGTCGAACTATTATAAAATGAATTTGTGCATATAATTTTGGCCTGCGAATCACAAATCCTATGCTATTACCAACCAAGTAATAAATTTAGATTCCATTATCAAAATATTTATAGCAATTTTAATATTTGTTATTGACATTATTTGTGGTCCATGACTTTAACAGTTGCAAGGAAATTGAACTTTATCAATTAATTCACGCCCACACACGATAGTTTGACTATGTTCAAATAGTCATGTTTCAGGTTAGAAACCTGAAATCACTCCATAAACAACAGCAATTCTGAAGGCCGAAGAGAAATAATCAATAATAACGACTGTAATGGGCAGTAGAGAGGTTGCAGAAGCTCATGAGTCAGAGAATGCGAGATGGATCATCATAATCATTTACAGGAGATGGAGCTGCTGCTGGTGATTCTTGACCATGTGATCTGGCACGACCGCAGAGCAGAAGATTACGTGGAGGAGGAAGCTCATCTCTTGGGTTAACAATGGCAGTGTCAGGTCTGATGCGCATGTAGAGCTGCTGGCCCAGATATTGTCTGTCCCACAATGTGGATCTAACATTCCACATTCCCACATTGTCCAAGCTCAGCAAAATTGCAGTCCATCCGTGTGGATAAACTTCAACTGTGCTCCGGCTCACTGCATCGAAGTTATTGTAGCTGTTCCTGCTCTCGTTGCTCCACTCGCCAATGTCCATGCTGCAGATAAATTAGCAAACGCAATTACTTAATCATTTAACATTCAAGGAAAAGCCAACGTTAATTAAACTAAACTACTGTTATAAGATACATGCATCTAGTGATTCAGATACGTACCCGACCACAAAGAAGGCATAGCCATCCAAATGCCATGTCTGCAGAGAACTTTCCTTGTTCACGAAAACGATTTCCACAAACCTTCGGTAATCGGCCTTCAACACAGAGACGTCCAACTGGGCAGCAGAACTATTGCTGGGATGATCGGGAATTGAATCCAAAGTAAAGACGCCGGAGATGTTGAAGTAATCGGCCAATTTGAGAGGAGTGGCCACTCTTTTGAATGATACGCCATTCACCGCATATCGGAGCTTGCCCTGAAAATACTCCACCGAGTTCTGCAGAATGATGGTTCTGGTGATGTTGATTTTGCCGTAGTGATAACTCCCCTGCGGATTGGGACGAGCCGCGCTGGGGGGGAGATTTGTCCTGCATTATCCATTTGCAGCATCATCATCAAATTCAATTCTTCATGATTCCCATCATTAACCATGATAAAATTTCGGTTTCGGTTTGAGTTTCAACAGAATTCAATTGAGTATTATAGAATACCTAATGGATTTAGCCTGGTTCATAGACCACTGGATGTCGGCAGCATCACCGGTATCAGGAGGAGAAGCCGGAAACGGCAGATCGGAGGCAACGCCCTGTGAATCTGAGTAGTGCAGAGTTGCAGTGGCGTTCATGGTGACATTGCTGTGGCTGAATCGACGGCTCACGATGATGGAGTATTCCTTGGGTGTCTGATCTGCTGTGACTAAGACCGAGCACGATTGGCCGACATGGATGTCCAGAGAATTGTAGGAGTTTTGTTTGGTGTGAGTGCCTTCGGCTTCGACAAGTAGCATGGTGTGACCCTGGATCCTCAGATTCAAACTGCTGCTCAATCCCACATTTACGATCCTCAGTCTGTAAACTTTCCCTGCCGTCACATCCAAGCTCGGAGCCGCTTGGCCATTGATCAGAATACCATCCGGTGGAGGTAGAGGCCGACCACTATCCAAGATCCTCCTCAGAATCTATCATCATAAATTGAATATCAATATCATCGATGAAACAAATTAATATCACGATTGAAATAAAATTTGTTGGTTGTTGTTACCGAGTGATTTGTCTTGTACCAGTCGCCGATGAGAAAGGTGAATTCGGCAGCAGGAGGATCGAATGGTACAGGAATGAGGTCCCTGCTGTGGATGTAAAGGCCTCCGAAGCCCCCTGCGGCTCTGTGGTAGTACGTTGATGGGTAATAAAAGAAGGTGCCGATCTGATCCTTCGCTTGGAACATGTATGTGTAGTTCTTGCCCGGCGGAATTCTGCAGTTTGTCCCCATCACTCCGTCTTGCCACGAATTCCTCCTCTGCTGCACTCCATGCCTGCATAAATTAATAGATAATTTCGTCCATCAACTCCTTACCAGAGAAATCAAAAGTAAATACAATGCATTAGTGTTGGATTGGATTTTTGGTTTTGGAGCGTACCATGTGAAAAGCAAGTACTCGTCCAGGTTGTTGGTGACGTTCACAACAATGTTATTGTTGCTTGTGACCGATACATCAGGCCCAGGAAACATGCCGTTGATCAGGATTCCCTGCAATTATAGAATGAATGAATTCACAAGGACAAGTAACACATCATAAACCCATCATAATTCAAGAATAAATGACTGCAAGCAATGGACAATTCATGTTTCGAAATCAGAATGATATATAAGCATACCTTCTGCGGAACCCCGAGAGGAGAAATGGTGCCCCAGGTGACATTCCAGGTCAAGAATTTGTATGGATCTTCTGCGTAAGCGCGACCCAAAAGCATCAGCAGCAGCTGCGCAAGCAGAAGAATCGCACTCATCACCAACTTTCCCTGCTGCAGATCCATGCTGACGATGATTTGCAGTGAGAGAACAATGTAACAGATCCACCCACTGAAAGATGGACAATCTATGAATCTGTTGCGATTGATTTGAGCTGAGCGAAGGTTAGCGGGGACGATTATGGATTATATAGCCAGAAACCCCAACGGCGATGCCAATTAACCAAACACCCAAAGCCAGGCTTTCTCTGCGACAGCTGTGTATTATGCATAACACGCCGTGTAGATTGTGATTGTACGTTGGAAGCAACAAAGTACTACTGGCATGGATGGATCATCGTCGGACTATGACCATGGCTGGCATCCTGGCTGCACCAGAATACGCGTTGTTGTTTGCTTTCTTGAGTAGAGTAACAATTTTCCACAATCAATCAAATCCAGTCAGTCATTGTACCATGTAACACATTACACAATCGTCTCTGTACACAATTCTCCATGAGTTACGCAACTAACCAGACAAAACACTCACTCGCACGCAGAGAGAAAAGTCTTTTGTTTTTTCGTTTTTCGTTTTTCGGTTCAGCACATGCGGAGGACATGCGAAAATGTTGTAGGGCTCGCTGTTAACAAGCATGTCATGTGCAAAGGTTTCGTGGCGTGGATGATTAAATAATGGATTAGCAAAAGGCTTTGGAAAATGAAAATGAAAATGAAAATGCATGCCTGCTACGGATCAAAGTTCTGACTACTGTTTGTCACCAGGAGCTCGCTCATTTTTCAAGTCTGAGCCATGTGTTCAGCTTTTGGCAGTCAAGATTTCCTCGAAATGAAAATAAAGCGGTGTTTAAGAATCGTATATTCCCCAAGGCCTTTCACGCGTTTCTGGTTAAGAACCTGCAAAGCATATGTCACATTCGTAACAAGAAATCCGTGTCTGATCTGCTTCTTACAATTTGAAACCAAAATTCCGTCCGTTTGCTTTCCACGGCATCTATGGAGAAAGCAGCACGTAAACCACGTATTGTCAACAACTCAACATCAACATCGTGGAAACCAGTTCTGTAAATACACAGTTCAGAAGAAATTCCAGGTCCACCTCGGCCAGACCATCTATTTGTCTCTATGACATATTATAGTGAAGCGTCAGGGGAGAAATTAAGTAAATAAATCTGTAAACTTGTCTGAAATTCCATTTCCAAATGCTAGAAGGTATCGAGATTTTTCTTTGAATCGTTCATAATTCTTGCTTGCGATAAAACCTATAACTCTAAATTATGAAGACTCTGTCGTAGAATTGTGGTTGACCTTGTTGCTAAATCTTTGGACTGTGAGTGTGGATCATTCATGACGAACCAATCCCCTTCCAAAGTCGTATTAGATCATTGTGGGAGTTCAAGCTGCTTGTCGATCGAAGAATAATACTTTAGAAAACGTCAATTCAAGGAGCAATGGACAATTTGAAGAAAGTCGTAAAAATAATAGCAAATCAGTTTAGCAATATGGTATCGAAATCCATTCCACCAAAGCTTGAAGAGAGAGGATAAAGTTTTAGGGGAAGAAGAGGAACATTCTATACTACCAAGGATAGACAATAAGGTCTTTTGAGGCTAGACCTCCAAATGAGAGGAACGCTAGGCTTAATAAAGAAAGCTACAGTTTGATTAGGTTTGCAATGTTTCGTTCTCTCAATTTGAACTTTGGATTGGTCAGTGTTTGAAGCATTCTAAGCTTGAAAATTAAAGTTCAATTCACATTTGTTTATGATGATTTATTCTAATCATGATCCCACAGTATTGTTCTACGAAAATGAACATCTTAGATAGAGGGACCCTCATTTCTTAATTACACAATTTATTTTCCCTTTCAACATTCATGTTGTAGATCTATTCTTTTGTCTATACTACACTATGTAGGATCAAGCATATATCGCATGATATTTTATAATCTAGTTGGTAGCCTTTGGTTGCATTGATGAGAATCAAGATGGGTCATACAAAAGGATGCTACCACATCATCATTGCTATCCTAGCCTTGTTCTTTCATCATTGCATCTATGAAGAACTAGATCTTTGTTTTTTTGCAATTTATTTAAATCATCTTTGATTACTTTTTTCTATGTATTTTTGGGTCTTCTTTGGGTGGCTTTCATTAAATAGTGATGTAGCTACCTTTTTTTATAGGCTCATTATCAAATTTTTTTTTTTTTGCATACGTCTAAGTTATCATTCTTATAACTTATTTGAAATAGAAGCTATTCCAAGTCTTCCTCTAATGTCTATATTATGCAATTTATCTCTTTCGGTAACATTCAACATCCATATAAGTATTTGCATTTTTGCCATGCTCATTTGTTATTTATGCTTATTTTGTACTACCCAACATTCAACATCATACAAGATAGCAAATTTGATTGTTGTCTTGTAAAATTTTCATTGCGTTTTATTACTATTTCTTTATCGCATAGAACACCATTAGCCTATCTTTATTTTGACCATCCTACCTCAATATTATTTCTTATATCTTTATCAATTTCACCATCTAATTAGAGGATTGATCCTAGATGGTAGAATTGTTTATAGTGAGGGAGTTTTTGGCCTTGAATTGTCACTTTTATGTCATCATTATATATACTATTATTGAAATTGCATTCCATATATTCTATCTTACTTTTGCTAATTTTTAGATATTTTGATTCTAGAAAATGTCTTCACTTCTCCATTTTAAAAGTAGTATTTTCTTGAGTTGTATCCACTAACACAATATCATCTGCAAATAATATATACAAAAGGATTTCATGTTATATTTCTTTTGTTAATGTATCCATAATAATGACAAATAAATATGGGCTAAGCACAAAACCCTGATGTAGTCCTATTGTGACTTGAAAATCAAATATTGTTCCATAAGTTGTTCTAATTTAGGAGTAGTTCCTTCATACATATATTTAATCACTCTAATATATTTATTAGGGATGCTTTTCCTCTAAGAATTCCATCAAATATTATCTTTACATGCTTTGCCATATGTATTTTCGAAGTCAATGAAGATCATATGTAGAATTTTTCTATATTTTTTAAATTTCTTCATCAATTATCATATCAAGAAAGTAGCCTCTATAGTATATATCCTTGGCATAAATCCAAATTGATTTTCTGATACATGTGATTCAAGTTTGAGATGTTGCTATATAAGTCTCTCTCAAAGCTTCATAATATTGCGCATTATCTTGATCCCTCTATATTTTGCATAATTTTGCACATCTCCTTTATTTTTGTAGATGGGAATGATAATGCTTTTTCTCCAATTGTTGGGTATCTCCATGTGCTTTCCAAGCTTCTACATTCCTTAAAGCATTTTTTCTTATTTTGGAAAACATGTTGTACTTCATAACTCCACCACCATGTCTCCTTTGGGGTGTATTTTTTTCCTTTTCTTTAATCCAAAATGTTCTTTTCAATTATTTGAATGCAATTTTCAGTTTGATCCCAAATTGCATTTATAGAACAATCCCAATTTCAAGTTCCGTCTTGAAGCAATTGCTCTCTCAATAAAGTGATGTTGTCTTTTTCCAAACTCTACCATGTTATGCATTTAGTCCATTATCTTATACTACCTTCAATGCTTGTATAGCTAAATTCATGATCATTTCTTAATGCTGACTTATAAGACACTCTCCAAGTATGACCTTGCAGTCTTTACACATGGCCTAGTATTTTTTGTGCAATAAGAAATAATCAATTTGTGTTTTATCCATAGCACTTATATGTAATTAAATGTTATGCCCTCTTCAAAAAATAAGTATTTGCATTTACAAGGTCAATAATAAACATTCTATATCATTATACTTTTAAAACCCATGTCCTCCATGAATCTTGTCACATCCCATTTTCATAGATATAACATGTGATGAGCCGCGATCTCGTGTACGTGATATTGTAGCCTGTCGTCATGCCTATAAATAAGAGGTGGCTTTCCCTTGTTCAAACATCTAGATTTAGACCCTTAGCCAAACTATAGCAGTTTTACCATTCCAGAGTTAGAATAATTTCCATGTGCCAGCAGTAGGAGTCTTAAAGTGAATGGATCTTTATTTGACCAAATTGTACCTGAGCACACATTTGTGTATGGTAATAAAGACGAACTTTCTGATAAACCTTGCTGCATGTGGACTAAGCTAAATAGAAATTAATTATTGTTAATTGTTTAACTGATTTCTTAGATAATTAATCTCTCTCAACCCTTGACTCTCCTAGTTAAGTGCATTCAATACGACCACTTCGAACATGTGTGTAACGCTTGGTAACCCAGTAACGAGTAGCATTTGGTAATCCCAGCAGTGTTGCACTGGTTTAGGGTGTGTGCAGCAAGTGGGAACATATATTAGTGCTAGGACAATTAGAACTTAGTTAGTGAATAGTTAATATAAGTTAGTCACTTAGTTCTCTTCACCTTTCCCTATTAGCGTAAAGACATTAAAAGACAAGATATAAAAATCATATACCTCAAGCTTACTTAACCATACAACTGTGATAATACAAGTTTTGGAAGACAACGATTGATTAACTTTAAGTGTTCCATTAAGGCACGTGAGCACTTAGTCCTTGGAGTTCGACCGAATCACGCGTGAGACGCTCATATTCGTATGGTTGATTGTAGGGGTACCTCGCCACTCATCAACATGACTATTAAAATCCTCTTTAATGAATATGCTTTATTGTCAAGGAATATCTTCAAGTACCAAATCCTTAGAATCCAAAAAATCTTCCTTGATGGAGTTTTCTAGGCCAATTTGTTTAGAATTCACATTAATGATGTTAATGATCTCATTTTCAAAAATAAGTTTAATGTCCATAATTCGATTACCATGGAAGTATACTTGTACCACTTTATCTCTAACAAATTAATCAACGAAGATGCTCATTCCATTTCATTTATTTTTATCCTAAGTAAAAGAATTTGTATCCTTGCCTAAATCTTTAACTGTCTTCCCTTTCTATCTTATTTCTTGGAGGTGGGCAATGTTGCATGGAGTTGATAATTTCAAATGTATTTCTATTGAGAGTGCCAATATTTCAGGTTGTGATTTGAAATTTCTACTAATGGAATTGCCTCTTTGCCCACACCCATCCATGATATGAGAACCCTTATGTACTTTCCTTACTATTTGGGTGATAATGTTGGGTGTCGTTTTTAGGGGACAACCTAGCAAGCCCTTATCCGTTTACCATAACAACCGAGCCTTCTAACTATTGTGCATCACAACTGGGGAATGCTTTGGCATTTGCAAAATCTAAAAAAGAACTCATCCATGAGATTTGACATTGTTTTACAATGAATTTTCAACTTGATACTAACCCCTTTCCTTTCATATATAGGCTTAAGAATGATACTGGTAGAGATAAAAGCTTAGCATATACAAAAATTAATTGATTAGGTGGTAAAGGAAGAAAGTGAATTAAGAAAAAGAGAAAGTGTAGAGGATTATAACATTGACCCATCATCAAAGAAAAGGAAGTCCAAGCCTATGATATTTAGAAGAAGTACCCATTACAAGATGTGAATTAGCAAATGACTTTTCCTATGCAAAAATTGATAACTCACATCATAGACATGGTCAAAAAAATGTGGAATGTAATTGATCAGATGTTTGTCACAATGCTTAAAATTATGAAGGAGCATAATATGTAAGCAAAAGAAACCTAACAAACTAGGAATAATGAAAGAAGAAGAAAAAGAAAAAGGAACAAGATTTGTTCAAGTATAAAGACAAAGAATTTGCAATTGAAGAGGTGTATACTTCCAAATCAAATGAAGATGATCGGTATGACATGTGTAAGTACAAACACCCAAAGAAAGCTAGCCCAATCATATCATACATGGTCACCTCAATATAAGAATTAGGACCTATGCACTTCATTTGAAATTTGTCAAAAAGTAGATTCTAATAAGGTCATCTTACCCATAAAGCAATTACAGATAATCATATCAACCACAATACCATTTATGTGAAGAATATCTATAGCCTTAAGAATCATATAATCAACACAAGTGAAATTCATAGTTGTAATGGACATCCAATCATTTTGGCTACTAAGTTTAACAACTTGTTTCTCTTATCAATCCTAGTACTCAGTCTACTCATTACTATTATCATCCTAAATATCATCAATAAATATTTGATAGTTTGAACCACATTTGTATGCTCATAATCTAGGTAATATCTTGCTAAAGCATCCTCTTTTGCTTGTTCCTTCACCACTAATGGAAGGCAAGTTGTCATCAAAACTATAACTGAAGAATGACACTTGTGTTATGAACATGCAGGTGGGTAACGATGTTAGTAGTTCTAAGGAAAAGCCTAGGAAACATCCTTGCTTTAGCATGATTCCCAAGCTTATGGAAAAACTAATGGACTTATCGATCCATTGCAATTAGTAAGGAAGTAATAAATGGAACCAATCATTAATGTTCAAGTGCCTTGATGAAATTAGAAGAATTAGTTAACTTGATAAAACAATGCTAAAAGTATGATGAATATAACGATGCTCACTCATATAGTGTTTGATTGGATCAAGGCAAACATTATAATTTTAGAAATCCATCATACAAAGCTATACTAGACCTAACTTAAGGTGTAAACCTCATCTCCCATGAAATTTGGAACGTATCAAACAAGTTCCCACAAAAAAAAAAAGCGATATTAGATTGTAACTTACACATAAGTATATAAAAGTATCACTAGGATTAGTTGATGATGTTCTAACCATTATTAGTGAATGGTCTTATTCTACAAATTTCTTGGTAATTCATGTAGGGATTAGCAAGAGAGAGTTTCCAATTATCATGTGAAAACCATGACTAAGCACAATTGATGCAAAATTAGGCATTAAATATCTTTCATTAGAAGCTAATAAGGAAAATGAACATAGAGTAGTTTAGAGGAAGTAAGTTCTATGCTTTGCATATACTAATTCAGGGTGCAATAACAATGAATTTAAAATGCTCAAGCTACTACCATTCCAACATGTAGTAACTGTACAGAATAGACGTGTGTGCAACAAATGCCTATATGCAATAGTTAATAAATAGGAAGAGACCCAATGTGTAGTCACAAATAGTGAAGAAACCATAAATATGTACATGAAATCTACAAAGAAAATGAGTAGCTCTTATGTGGAGAAAATGTATGAGATCGAAGGATTCAAAAAGAAACATTCCCAATTAAGTTATATTCCAAAAGAATTAGTTGATTGAGGAAAGTTAGAGATCAAGAAAAAAAAATTTTGAACTAACTAAGCTTAAAACATTACTTAAATCATTAGAATATGTATACCTACAACACATAAGTCTCATCATCATCAAAGCCAAGCTTACAAAAAAATAGAATATAAAATAGTAGAAGCAGTGAATAAATAGCCTATGACATTTTCATGGTCTTACAATGAGACCACAAGAATTTATTGCTATGTATCCCAGCATCACATATACATTGATCCAATAGTAAAAATAAAGCAACTGACACAACATATATTAAATTCCAAACTCTAAGATCCAATAAAGAAAGTGATTAAAAATATACTAAAAGTAAAGTCCATTTACCTAATAGTAGATAGTGAGTTGATCAACCAATTTTCCATTATTTTGAAGAAAGGGGATTAACCGAGAATCTATGTCGACTTCAAACTATTAGATTCTAACAAATTTAAGGATCATTTTCACTACCCTTCATGGATGAGATCTTGGACACGATTAGAGGGCATAAATCTTACAGCTTTTTAAATGTGTACAAAGGATAGAATCAAATTCCTATTATTCATAAGGACCAACACAAAGCATTCTTCATGAGTCATTAGAAAACTTTGCATATAACAATATGCCATTTGAGTCGTGTAATATCCTAGCTACATTTGAACACATAAGTCTAAGTATATTTAATAAATACATAGGCAATAGGGTGGAATTGTTCATTTCATAAATGACTTCTTTAGCTAAGGTTCATATTTGAAGTAAGCACTTGATTTTTTTAACTAGGTATGTTGTATCAAAATGAAGTTAAAAGTAAATTAGGAGAAAAGACACCTAATTATTTAGGAGGAGATGATTTTGGGTCACAAAGTTTCAGAAAGGAAGATTAAGATAGATTAAAAAATATAAGGGTGATCAAATGAATCACTCAAAGATCTTAAACATTAAAAGATACGAGGTCCTTCATTGGGCACACAAGATATTGTCATAGACTTTTCAAAAACTTCTCAAAGATTATCAAACTGTTAGTGGAGCTCACAAATAAAGATGCACCTAACATGGATCAATGAATGCAAGAAGCATTCAAAATATTGAAAAAGAGATATGTAGGTACTGCCATCTTATAAGATTCCAACTAATCTATGTCCTTCCACATCATGATAGAGGCATCAAATTTTGCACTTGAAGTGATATTGATAGAGCTTGATAACTAGAAATAAACCTACTACATTTACTATGCTTGTAGGAGCATTTATGATGTATAATTGAACTAAACAACTAATTAGAAAGAGTTAATGATGGTGGTATATGTTTGGGTATCCAAAATTTGTGCATAATAATCATTGTGCAATTCACTTTGTATTGAATAAGAAAATATTTAGTACTTGGATCATCAAGTGATTGGTGATCTTGTAAGAGATTGATATCATCATGATCAACAATAAGGGATTGGAAAAAATAGTTGCAAATCATTTATCATGACCATAAGATTGATAATGAGTCTCTATGAGATCAATTTCCAAATAAGTTCTTACTTGTAAAGATAATATAGATCTCTCCTTTAGTAATCATCTCATGGTTTGCAAACATCATTACTTACCTGATAGTGCAAAGGATTCTTACTATATGAGGCTTGTGGGAAATCCATCAATTCCAACACCAAGCTAGACATTGTATGAAGTTTAATGGTAATCTCTATAGTATTTGTTTCAATGCTTTGTTATGTTGGTGTATTCCTGAAACGAAGTAATTGATGATCTTGCAAGATGCACATATGGGACTTTGTATAGGAAATTATACAAAGAAACATACAACCATGAAAATTCATATGGTTGGGTACTTTTTGCCTAGAGTATTCAAGGACATACTAATTTCTCAAGCATATTAGCGATGTTAAAGGGACAAAGGAATATCAATTAGATTTGAGGAGTCTTAATAGTGAATTTAGCCACCCAAACTATTTAGCATTTGTGACATTGATATGATGAGTCCAAATTCACTAATGTCAAATTGTAAACTTTAAATTATTATTTTTGTTAACTATTGCATGAACTAGGCATATGTAGTCACAATGGTAGGCTACACAATGAACACCATTACTAAATTCTTTAATCAATATATTGTGAATCACTTTAACATACCTTAACCTTTTATTTTTAAGAATGGAACCCACTTCACAAGAGCTACTCTCAAAAAGTTAATACAATGCATAGAGGTGGAACATAAATTTTCTATACCTTATTATCCTTTGGCTAATGGTCAAGTGGAGGTCATTAATAAAATGATTGCATAGCTCCTCATTAAAATTAGTAGTCGTTATTGGAAGGACTAGAGTAAGAAACTTCACAAAGTCCTTGGGCATATTGTTTAACTTGGAAACTTTATATTATGCACTTTTCTTATGAGCTCATGTATGGAAAACTGTTAAAACTACTTATACAAGTAGAGCTCAAGATGTTGACCCTAGCGTTTGACATTAACATCTACCTCAAGCTCACACAATAAGAGTGCTTAATGAACATGAATGTGCTCAATGATAATAGGATGATGGTTGTCATGTATAACAAGATTTATAAAGTTTGTTATAAGTAAAGGCATGATAGTAAACTAAGACACCTTAAATTGAAACTAGGGTTAAGGTTGTCTATTACAATCCTGGACATGTACATCAATGAACAGAATTCCAAATGGCACGGGATTGATTATACCTTGTTCATACTATCTATGAACCTAAGGCCTCACATACTTACATTCATGTCAAATATAACAAGTTAATCTTAGTTAATATTCAACAAGTTAAATGCTTCCATGATATATATTGGCATAGGGACCATATCATAAGACACAATACAAGTCCATTTTAATTTTTGAATCTCTTCCCTCAAACTTAGTTAAAGACAAGACACAGTTAAAAGACATGAGATTAATGAAGTTGATTTTTCTTTTGGATATTTTTTCATTTCTTAATGTTTTTGGAAACTAGAAACTAGAAATTTTTATTATGTGTAAAGAATTACAAAGGATTTATTAGACAATTACAAAGCCACAATACATTTTTGAAGAAAGTTGAAAACATCATTGTTGTAATGCCTGAAGAAAATAACGTCAATTTGAAAGAAAACAATTAGCAAATTAGAATTAATATTATAATTCATTTGTATGTAAGTCAAAGATGGGCAAAATTAAAAGATATGTTCTTCATCCTCTATGCTTTATTTGCACAATTTGTAAATACATTCTTCTCTTGGTAAATTTATTCAATAACTTGTTTTAATAAGAAGATGATGATAGCTCATTCTTGTTCTAGCAATTTGATTCCTTAAATGAATAGGAAAAGTTGAGAATAGATACTTTTAAGTATTGGATAACAAACCTTCTTGAATAGACTGTAAATAAAAATGATTTTTTCTTGACATGTTTAACCAAACGTCAGTCAAAACTTTTTCTTTATTAATCTTCTAAAAGAGCCTTTTATTTAAAGGAAGATAAGCTATTACAATATTCAATGATTGAGGCTATGATTTTTCTTGATGCAACCATCCATTTTCTTGTAAATCATTCATTATCTCCTTAGCATAATTGACTTCCTCTATGTGACTTAACTTCTAAGTATAAATCATAAATTAACATTTTTCCTATTTTAGATACTTTTGTAGTTCTTATTAAATTTCCATATTTTTATAGCATTTTCCATTTCTTGGTAATTTTTAATTCTTTACTATGTTGATGTTTCTTGAATTCTTTGTCAATAGTTGTGAAAGTATTTTCTTTTGAATTGATGTAATTGTTATCATGGTCTAGGCATGATGTCATGCAATTGTAAAACAATTGGTCTATGTCCTAGAAGTGTCCATTTGTAATATGTAGAAAGACCAGTTTAGTTGTCCTTCCATCTTTCATTAATGAAATTGAAATTAAAGCTTTATTACATTTGAAGACCCATTGGATCTATTAGATAAATATTACATTTTCATGAAAAATAAAGATAGATTCTACAAATTGACCAAGGATTAATGGAAGCAACAAAAAAAAAATCCTACAATTTTTTTGTTGTAACATTATAACGCTCTCTCAAATAGGTGCTCTTCTTAGGGGAGTTGAATTCATGTTATAGTTTTAATTCTAAGATAATGACAACTGAAGCAAAGCTTGTTGGTAATATTTCAATACTTAATTGGAATAGTAGTTGAGAGATAGTGAACTTCTGAATCTAGTTTATTCGATTTAATGTAATGTAAATAATATTGTCTATTGCTTTTTACATTTCTACTTTACTAGTTGGCAAATATGCTTAGGATTTTGTTACTGTCATCCCAAGTGATATTCCATTTTCTCAATCACTACATTACTTGAAAATACTAAGGATGATCTTTATCATGGAAGTTTTGTGGTCATTGTTACACTAACAACTTTTAATAAACTTTTGCAGGAGGAAGGTTAAAATCCAAAATAATTTGAGGGACAGGGAGCATCTTAGAACCTTGATGAGTGGTGAGGTACCCCTACACTCAACCATACGAATACGAGCATTTCACGCACTATTCGATCGAACTCCACATATTGACTAGTTGTGGTATCTAGACAATTATTCTTAGGTCGCAATTTGCTATCTTCCCACCTGGACACGTATGGTTTAGTCCAATGTGAGGTGTATGATGTGTTCCTATGCTAATGCTACTCCTGGGTATAATGGAAGGTAATATTAACTAAGGTAAGAGAGGAAGGGTGAGAGAATCTAAACTAGCCTAAGTGCGATGAGCATCCATTCCTT
>MNCI01022850.1:692913-735035 GCA_015680685.1 Gnetum montanum | reverse complement strand
TTATTGCCAGTCATGTGCGTGTCCAAGTACGTTACACTCGAATAAAGGTGTTGTACAATTACAATCACCACAGTGCGGGCATACACTAGGAAATAATTCTAACTCTAAGAAGGAAAAATTGCAAGAGTTTGGGTAAGGAACTAAGAACTAACCCCTAGAACAAGGAAAGCCACCTCTTATTTATAGAAATTGAGGCAGGCTATGATATCACGTACGCGATATTGCGATGTGGACACGATATCGCGGCTATGATATCGGGGGTCCGATTATTTGGCCGGACAGACCATATCTTGTATCAGGGCTTTGATAACAAGGCTATGATAACTGGGCTCCGATAACTAGGCCTGACAGACCATGACTCATCAAACCCCCAAATAATTATAATGGAGGTAAGTCCCAAGATATATAGTTCAATTAGAACTTTATAACTTAGTATTGCCCATTAGAATTGAACCCATGACCTGGAAATTTCATACCAAGAGTCTTACCACTTGGCTAACACCTCATTGTTTTTCAAATAATTTTACTGTAAGTACACCATAAAACATACTGTAGAAGAATTATAGAATAATTAGAGGTGGAAGGGGTATTGGCATCTAAAATAATTGAAACATAGGTACACCCCAAGATATATAGTCCAATTATAACTTACCATTGCCCACAAGAATCAAACCCATGACTCGGAGATTTCAAACTAAGAGTCTTACCACTGGTCTAACACCTCATTATTTCAAGAGTTATAGATGAATATAATGGTTTTAGATTTGCATATGCTAAGCAATCGAACCAATGATTTTCGCACTGAAAGCTTTACACTTTAACCAAGTGGGTAATGCCTTACCAACTTTAATAAACTTTCATGGTCCCTAATCTAAGATGAAAAGGGGAAGGACCAAGAGGGGATAGAAAATGTTATGGCATCAAGTTAACTTGTCAATTCCTCAAAACACCATCATGGGACTCACTATTGATACATGATTGCATTAACTAATCCACTAATATCAACAATGTAAAAAAGGGACACAATTTAGAAACAAACCTCCTTGCCATGTCACTAGAATTGCATTTGATCTATGTCTAAAAGTAAAGCTCTAGAAAAATAGGTGATTAATTAATTAATATCCTTTGAAACAATCTTGATATATCATTGGAAAGGCATGTAACCCATGTTTCAAGGTAGGATATCTGCAAATTTTCTTAAAACTAGCTCCCACATGTAACTAGAAGAACATGTGACCCATGTCCAAAGGTACTCCTTTGATGGAGTTAGCATTAGCCATCGGGTTGGAAAGGGAAATGACCTATGCATGAAGGTGCACCACTCATGAATGACCCAAGGACAACATTTGGTTAACTATATAAATAATTAACCAAAATGTACTTCATGTCATTGTACCCTTTATTTAATGTGATTAGTCATGCAATATGTTATGTCTTTAGTTGTTCCTATGATAGCAGTTATAACTTGGTCTAGAATTTGGACAAACAAGTTAAGTGATCACATTAACCAATAATATACATACGGTTCATTATGACCATGTAATAAGTACCTCGTGTCCTATTTCTTTTTTAATTTTCCCTCATTCCATACCACCTCACTAACATATTACATTTGTTATTTTTGGACTTGTGATGTCATGGAACAAATATTTACAATTGATGGATATATGTTCTTTTGACCTATGATCATGTTAACATTTAACTACCTCTTGGCTATGAATGTCATGGTTAGTGGTTATTCAAGGGCAATAAGGATAGGAACCTACTATAGGAAGGATTGACTTGGATAACTCTTGTCAATCATGATTTGGGACCATTAAAATGGTCACATACCCCGCACAACATCATCATTGACTCATCCATCATCTTTTCAGTTTTTTGGAAATTTCTTAAATGTTTTAAACCTCTAATGGACTTTGATTCAATAATTCTAAATGATTTTTAATAATTTTGAACGTTTTCAACACTATGTTATCAATTTTGTGTGAAATTTCCATCCTTGAGGAACGATTCAATGTCAAACTTTCAAAATTAACATAGATAGATCATCAAAGGCTTAAACAATTCAAAAATAATAAAAAGTCAAGTCAAAACATTATAAAACCTTGAAAAAATCAAAATGTTTTGCCCTACGTCATAGTACTTCAATGTCATCCAATTATGTTAAACCCTCACTTAAAAACATGCTAGTGCATTGACACTCATAACTGTCCATCCGATCAATCTTTGGTAGGCCATTTGATTGGGCTAAAGACTTATTCCAAGTCATTACATGGCTTCTCCTTCGCCTGGTCCCATGTATTAATTCCAGGTCTATCACATAGATGGCCAACATTTAAAACACTGTCCCAGTATTATACACATAGCTCCCTCATGTGGTGTTTTGAACTCCATATAGGTCAAGACGTTTATAATATCTTTTCATAAATTAAAGATTCGATATCCGACGATGAAAGAGAGATTAGCCGCCACGTACGACGGACGTTTACCTGGAAGGGAATCGTAGCAATCATTCCGTAGCGCGGCCTTGAAAAGTTCATACAAGGACTGGAAAAATTGCAATACCAAGGTAATGGCAGTGATGTAACTAATGGCAAAGCCTATTGCAAGCGTCCAAAAATTGAAAAAGTAATTGGAAAGGATCTTTACTTGGAATCTCAATGCTCAATTCATTAAGCAGGGTCTTTGAAGCATCCGTATATAAGCAATAAGCAAAATCCTAAAAGTAGTTATGCTTAGGTTCAATCTTCTCATATTTTTCAACTTCAAAACAAGTACCTTGACAAAATATTAGTTTGCCTCAAAAATTGTAAAACCGTCCTAACCATGATTAAAAAGGATGATCACGGGGAACTTCAATGCTTAGCATAAGCAAGGTCCTAAAAAGGTAAGGTGAGTGTATTGGCCAAAGTTTAATTTTGGGTTTAACCTCAAACCCACATCTTCTAACCTGATAACCATAACATGAATTGAAAAGGATCTTGGCTTGGAGCTTCAATACTTAATGTAAACAAAGTTGTAAGCTATAACATTAATGACAGAGGATCCTAGCTTAAAACTTCAATACTTATCGTAGACTAGTAAACTAGTAAACTTATGGTAGACTAGTAGACTTATCGTAGACTAGGCTGTAAAAATTCGAACCCGCGTCTTACAACTTGACAAAGAAAGAGACTTTCCTTGCCTTGGTTGGAAACTACGGAGAAGAAGGCATCACTGGTCATTGTACCGTGTTGTGTGGTAAAATGGTACGACAAAGGCAAAAAAAGGGTCGGCACTTGATTGGAGTGTGTCCCCAGGACCTCGGAATGACCGGCACGACAAAATCTCCTTTCCTCACTATTATGCAATATTTATTTGGTTGAGGAGAGAAAAAACGCAAAAAAACAAAAAAGAAAAAGAAAACCCAAGCCCAGCCACGCCAAAAACAGCGACTTCCATTTTCCGCCTCCACTTGCACCGGGAGCATCCAGTCAGCACCGAGGCCCTTGAGTCGATCGACCGGCAGCAGCCGGTGTACACTTGCAGTCACCCACTACCATACTATGTCTATATGATTATTATGCTACAATTTGCATCTATCGCCCTTTCGCTTCTTCTTCGCTTATCGTTTTCCACGGACAGAACGCAGAGAGAGGGAGAGAGAGAGACTTTCTCTGGCTTGGTTTTTCTTTCTTCCTTCTTAGCAGCAGCTTCCTCCTTCTTCTTCTGCATCGACCAGAAGTGCTGCAGAAACGTGAGAAGAAGAGACAGGAATGAGGATTCGGAACCGCGTTTGGTCGGGTAAGATGAGGGATGAATCCTTGTCCTCCTGCAAAAATCCCTGCGAGTTACGTTCGCAGGAGGAGAAGGAGGAGGAGGAGGAGGAGGAGGAGGAGGGCAAAAGCAACGACAATGGAGATGGAGATGGAGATAGAGATGGAGCGCAATTTCTGATGCCGCTCGTCGTAGCCGCTCTGGATGCGCAGAGCCATTTGCAGGAGGACGAGCAGCATGGTGAATTAATCAAGAACTCGTCCTCGTCTTCTTGCGCTCGTGCCGCTGTTAATCCTAAAAAAAGCTGGAGAGATTTGCTGCTTCGCTCTTCCTCGCAGGTTCGTCCCTGATCTGCCGTTCTGTGTCCGGATTATTGTAAGCTTTGAGTTTTATTATTGTTGGTACGAGTAGTGTTGTAGCGAATCCCTGCCGGGAAGGATGAGATGAGATGAGATGATGTTGTTAGTGATGTCGCCCTGGAATGTTGACTTAAGCCGGGCACGAGACGATTATTCGGGTCTATTGGAGGATTCAATTAGGAAAAGTCGTTTGGTTATTGCATTCTTTGATGCTTTCTTAGATCTCGTTAAGATCGCCTCATTGCTGTGCGGTGTTCTTTCGTCGGGTATGCAAATCGACGGTGAGTACAGAAGAACCGGCCAGCGACGGAAAATCGAAAGTTGTTGTTTCGTCTGGTATATAGATTCTCGGAGGGGAATAATAGGGTTTGGGGTGCGATTTCCGCAGGAGGATGAAAAGTCTGGTTCCTTCCTGCAAATCTCTCTATCTTGTCTTGCGCGGAATAGGGAGGGTGCGAGGGTGTGATTTGTTGGAAGATCTTATTTGGATGCAACAGCAAGGCCGTGATAGTATACACAACTTGATGCATGATAATAGGGTGCTAGGGTGCGTTTGGGGACGATACTTTGCAAGAACGGACTTTTGGCTCTGCAAATCGTTGAGCTTTCCTGTGGAAATAGGGTGCGTTTGTTGGCAAGGCCGGACCTTTGGTTTCTCCAAATCTTTGGCTTTTGCATGACTGTGTGCCGTTATCAAAACCTGGTTCATTCCTATGACGGGAACTTTCAACTAATGTGAATCTTCAGTTGCGAATGATAATAGGGTGACCTTTTGAGCAAAGCTTAGTTAACGGCAAAGAAGAATGCACTTAATATCAAGCTTAATTGGCGTTGCAAACGTGAATCCTATCAAATAAGATGATTGCGCTGCAGAGTGACAATTCAGGCTGTTTCATTTTGCTGCTCTCGTAGGTGAATCGGGAAAGCAGCCGCGGCGGTACGATAATCGGGAAAAAGAGAACGGCAAATCACAGGTACATGTTTTAATTTCTGCAAATATAATCTGCTATCACATACATGAATATATCGATCGATCGATCGATCGGCCTGCTGCAAGTGCGACTTTTCTACAAAAGTTTTGTAACTTACCTGTCTGTCCTCGTTCGTTGCTCCGCTCCAGAGAGGGCATGGCGGCAATCACAGAAACAGAAGCCAAAGGTATTATTATCACATCATGCCCGACCTTGCACATGCAATTCCTCCAAAGCCTTTCTCTTCTCTAATTTCTGAGAATCTGCAATCTCACTTCCTCTAATAACGCACAGGCGAGGAGGGGGAAGACAACGGCGAATATTCAAAAGCTTCTTCGGATCCGAAGAAGAACAAGGAAGGTATCAAAGCTGCGGCGGCGGCGGATGAAGATGATTATTTCAACTCTTCAGCTGCGGCGAAGCTAAGAGCTGATCAATGGAGGCGCCGCGAGGTCAGGAGGCAGAAGCAGAAGAAAAACGGCGAGTGCGAAGCTGAGAACGAGGCGACGAGATGCAAACGCAGAAACGGCAAAGGATGGAGGTGCTCGGCCACGAGAGTGGACGGATATTCTCTGTGCCAGCATCACCTCAATGGCACTCCTGCCTGGAAAAGGCTCAGAAATCTAAAAGCAGAAACAGCGGCAGAGGCCGAGGCCGAGGCCGAGGCCGCTCCTGCTTCTGCATCTGCTCCAACGACGGCGACGACAACAAACGTAAATGTGAATGTGAATGTTACTGTTACTGTAACCGGGACTGGGACCGTGAAGCAGCAGCCGCAGACCAAGAAGCATAAGAAGCAGCAGCAGCAGACGAATGAGACGACGACGACTGTTGTGAACGAGGATAAGATGAATAAGAAGAAGAAGAAGAAAGAGAGGTCCCTCAAAGACATCAATACGGTGCTGGACCATTATCATCAGTAGTAAAGATTTTGGCTTTCGGTCGTTCGTTTGTTGGAGCTCCTCTCTTCTGTCTCCTGCCTCCCTCCGTGAATTATGTTGAGTCCGCGTCCGAGTCCGAGTCCGAGTCCGAGTCCGAGTGTGATGGAGTTTTTGGAGTCTGTGGTCTGTGCAACTTTGTTCGGTTTCTGTCGCGTCCCGCGCTGGTTTTTCGCTCAGCTTGACTTACCCCCTGTAAAGTGTGACTTTTAATATTATTCATCTTTCATAATTGTGTTCCATGCAAAAAAGTGTGCGACTTTGACACTGCAACTGTTCATTTGCGTGCTAATATTCCATGCCCTGCCTCTGTTCCAACTTAGATATCTGTTTGCTGCCTAGTATATATACAAAAAATCGGATCTCTTCTTATTCAAGAAGAAGAGGAAGAAACTGTTTTCAATTTGAATTCAAAAACGTCTTCTGACAGTTTAACTATAGCCTTGGTTCCTACCTTCTGAAGGGTGCATCGCGTAGCTGTGTTTATCTTGGTTCCTACACGTTTATTATTTGTTTCTTAATTGCTAATATTTGTTGTCGTTGTGACTATTCTTGATGGAATGCTATATATGATGGCGACGTTTTAAATCGTGGTAAAATTGAACTTTAATCTTTGAAATAGGTTACGAGGTGCGTTAGTGTGTGTGTTTTTTAAGAATTTTTAATGCATCCTATTTTGTATTAGATAAAAGTAAAAAGGTCTTACTTTTTTTAAAGTCTAGGGTCAACATCGCTAGAAAGGTGTCTCGTGCATTTTGTAATGGTATGTAAGAGGGTATTTTAGGTTATTTATAAAAGAAATCTATTGCAAATTACATTCATATAATTATGAATAAGGGATGGTGTGGACAAATCAATTGCAAGTCAGTGTGCTCTAGAAATTATCAATTTGACAACTTTTTAAGAATAGAGAGATATCAATTCCCAAACATAATTAGTTGAAGTCTATTACCTATGCTAGCCTTTCACAATGGACTATTTGGTGGACTTAATCAATCTATTCTAGGAAACATTAAAGTTTCACAAATTCTTNGTTCAATATGCCTATATATATATTTAAAACATTTTAGATTATTAAATTATAGATTTTCTACATTCTTTGGTGTTCTGCAAAAANAGTAAAAAGGTCTTACTTTTTTTAAAGTCTAGGGTCAACATCGCTAGAAAGGTGTCTCGTGCATTTTGTAATGGTATGTAAGAGGGTATTTTAGGTTATTTATAAAAGAAATCTATTGCAAATTACATTCATATAATTATGAATAAGGGATGGTGTGGACAAATCAATTGCAAGTCAGTGTGCTCTAGAAATTATCAATTTGACAACTTTTTAAGAATAGAGAGATATCAATTCCCAAACATAATTAGTTGAAGTCTATTACCTATGCTAGCCTTTCACAATGGACTATTTGGTGGACTTAATCAATCTATTCTAGGAAACATTAAAGTTTCACAAATTCTTGTTGCCTACATGCAAGTAGTCTACATCTTCACAAATATGTCTTTTTCACAATGTGTCTGCATCTTCACAAACATGTTTTTTTCACATAGTGGTACTTTAAAATCAAATGGTGTTTTTCATAGGAGTCCAACCATAATGATGTGGTTCAACTAGAGCTACTTCTATGAAGTTTGCAATATTTCAACCGNACGAATGAGACGACGACGACTGTTGTGAACGAGGATAAGATGAATAAGAAGAAGAAGAAGAAAGAGAGGTCCCTCAAAGACATCAATACGGTGCTGGACCATTATCATCAGTAGTAAAGATTTTGGCTTTCGGTCGTTCGTTTGTTGGAGCTCCTCTCTTCTGTCTCCTGCCTCCCTCCGTGAATTATGTTGAGTCCGCGTCCGAGTCCGAGTCCGAGTCCGAGTCCGAGTGTGATGGAGTTTTTGGAGTCTGTGGTCTGTGCAACTTTGTTCGGTTTCTGTCGCGTCCCGCGCTGGTTTTTCGCTCAGCTTGACTTACCCCCTGTAAAGTGTGACTTTTAATATTATTCATCTTTCATAATTGTGTTCCATGCAAAAAAGTGTGCGACTTTGACACTGCAACTGTTCATTTGCGTGCTAATATTCCATGCCCTGCCTCTGTTCCAACTTAGATATCTGTTTGCTGCCTAGTATATATACAAAAAATCGGATCTCTTCTTATTCAAGAAGAAGAGGAAGAAACTGTTTTCAATTTGAATTCAAAAACGTCTTCTGACAGTTTAACTATAGCCTTGGTTCCTACCTTCTGAAGGGTGCATCGCGTAGCTGTGTTTATCTTGGTTCCTACACGTTTATTATTTGTTTCTTAATTGCTAATATTTGTTGTCGTTGTGACTATTCTTGATGGAATGCTATATATGATGGCGACGTTTTAAATCGTGGTAAAATTGAACTTTAATCTTTGAAATAGGTTACGAGGTGCGTTAGTGTGTGTGTTTTTTAAGAATTTTTAATGCATCCTATTTTGTATTAGATAAAAGTAAAAAGGTCTTACTTTTTTTAAAGTCTAGGGTCAACATCGCTAGAAAGGTGTCTCGTGCATTTTGTAATGGTATGTAAGAGGGTATTTTAGGTTATTTATAAAAGAAATCTATTGCAAATTACATTCATATAATTATGAATAAGGGATGGTGTGGACAAATCAATTGCAAGTCAGTGTGCTCTAGAAATTATCAATTTGACAACTTTTTAAGAATAGAGAGATATCAATTCCCAAACATAATTAGTTGAAGTCTATTACCTATGCTAGCCTTTCACAATGGACTATTTGGTGGACTTAATCAATCTATTCTAGGAAACATTAAAGTTTCACAAATTCTTGTTGCCTACATGCAAGTAGTCTACATCTTCACAAATATGTCTTTTTCACAATGTGTCTGCATCTTCACAAACATGTTTTTTTCACATAGTGGTACTTTAAAATCAAATGGTGTTTTTCATAGGAGTCCAACCATAATGATGTGGTTCAACTAGAGCTACTTCTATGAAGTTTGCAATATTTCAACCGAATTAAGTGTATAATAAATCATGGCTATTATTATTTGACTTTTTAGCAAAAGAAAAATACGTTATTAATTTATTATTCTATCTAAGGAAGACAAGCCTACCATAAAAAGAGATCTTTGGAAGGTTTTTGGAAAAAGCTTTGGGTTGTTGTAGTAGGTATATGGTTTATTACTTTAGGCATTAGTGCTATGACATTCAACTTGAACAAATTCAACTTCAAACAATTCATTGATTTGCCTATGTTCTAATTGTATAACAAATGGCAAAAGTGTTCAATATGCCTATATATATATTTAAAACATTTTAGATTATTAAATTATAGATTTTCTACATTCTTTGGTGTTCTGCAAAAAAAGCAATATGAATAACATTCTTTTCAACTTTCTCTAGTGTGATGCAAAAATTACCAATAAAAGGATCCTCATAAAGCCAACAGAATAATTTTATAGAACACTCATCAAGCATGCTATTTTATATGATATTGAATGTTGGGCCATAAAAAATGTAACATAAACAACACATTACAGGATCACCACCTGAGCCACAATGCTCATCCTACTAAGTGAGCCCCAAGTGGTTCAATAGATGAGTAAAAGCCTAACCTTTTGGAGAGTGGCTATGCCCAAGCTCAAACCCAAGTCTTCAACTTGAGAAACAAGCTGTTTACCATCACTCCAAATGATGGTCCCTAGATGAACAACCAATTAGTGCTGTAGAAATGTTGAAACTAAAATTGAAATTGAATTTTTACTTATGTTCATTAATACCCTTTTCGATCTATTAAATCATTCCAATTTTAAATTCCTTTTATGAAATTTTTTGAATCGAACCCATGAACTAAGTTTTTCATGCCAATGCTCTTACCAACTTGTAATACTTCCCTAACCTAGGCTTAAGCTAGAAAGGCACTACTTAAAATAAAACATGTAATATAATAAAATTGCTAAAGGCTAAGTTGAACATTACAACATAGAGAAATAAATAAATCCTAAAATGCTAGTAAACTAATAAGACTCTAATCTAAACATTTGGTTGAACATCAATCTCATGTCCACTAACACCTATAACATCTGAGGGGTAAAATAAAGGAGAAAGTTAGTGAATATGATTGAATAGGAAAAATAAATAATGAATGCTCCCTAAGGGGTTTTGAAATAGATATTAGTTGGATTATTACATTTCATCAATGTTAGCACTTCATTATTTGTAAAACAAGATGAACTTCACAATACAAATATTCAATGAAGATTTAGAATGAAATCTTTGTAGATAGGTTATAAAAATAGTTTCTTAGATGTTTGGTGACGTTAAGAGGAAAAGATAAAATAATAACCATTTAAAAAAAAAAAACCATATCACAATTTTAAGAAACTTGTTGAGAGGCTTAATGCTCATCCCACCAAGGCAAGATCTTAGGAGGGCTAGTGGATGAGCAAAAGCCTAACCTTTTTTGTGTAGTTGTGCCTAGGCCTAAACCTATGTTTATTTTTGTTTTCTTGTCAATATGTTTTTTTTTAATTTTATATTTTAATAAACATGTTGAGAAGAAAACAAATATAGACATGAAATCCTTACCAAATCTCATTAATGAGTTCTTCTTTAGATTGTGCAATAGTCACTAGGGCCTAGTTAGTATTGAAAATGAGCAACAACTAACAAAGATTTAGCTCTTCATAGAGGCAAATGACAAAAAAGAACTCATGTAGCGGACCCCATTTCATTGGGACGAGGCTAGGATGATGATGATGAAACACTAGTCATCATTTTGATGCATGTATCCTATTAACATGTCTTGGTAATCTAGGTAAAGGATTTGATAATGATTCACTATAATCGACTATTTACCTCACACCATAGTCTCTAAGTGTAACAAAACTACCATGAAGAGAACTACTCGGCACCATCGTTGAGAATCAAAGTCACCAAATATTCTAGAGCAAACTTAAGATTAAGTAAACTTCAATTTACCTAAGAACTTGCAAGCATAATATAAGTGCATAGCACACATTAAACTAAAGGTTAGGAGTGTAGCAAGTACACATTAGATACATAGGGTATTGAAACTATGAAATAATTGTAATATAAGTATACCCTAGGATATATAGTCCAATTATAACTTTATAACTCAGTATTACCTACCAAAATCAAACCCATGACTTTGAGCTTTCAAATCAAGAGTCTTACCACTAGGTTAACACCTTATATAATTATATAAGTGATTGAACCAATAAGATGCACACATACAATGATCACAAAAAGCATTAGAAAACACATAAGAAACATCAATCCTTGAGAGAGCTAAGATACACCCCTATACTAGATGCATCTAGTCCTAAACCACTTATTTGTAGAGTATAATTGATGCCACAAAGGCTAGGTTGTCTACATATTCTTGTGACATAGTACACAAAGAGTCAAGGCCATGTAGTTCTCCAATAGAGAATGATAGTTAAGATAGTATGGAACCTAAGTAGATTTTGATACTTGTTTCAAAATCTATTCTGAAAGGGAAGTAACCTTTAGACCATCAACAAGGCATGCTTTCTACACTATTCCCTGCTTAAAAGAAGTGATGTTCTTTCATGCACTTTTCAAATGCAGAAAGTAGATTAGATATCGAGGGTATCGAATAACTAAAGTCCATCTAACACTTATAGACAAGAAGGTTCAATGACTAGGATTATTGACTATAAAGCACAAATGTTGAACTCAACCTAACATCCAATCATCTCCCTGTTCAAAATCATGATAAAAGCTTGTACTTCCTACTTGAAGTCACAATAGGAAATGGGTTCTTCCTACTTAGAGTCATGATAGAGAATGTGTGCTTCCTACTCAGAGTCATGATAAAAATTTATGCTTCTTACTTAAAATCACAACAAGAACTTGTTCTTTCCTTATTGATGAAAATCACTTCACCCCTCTCTTCACATACACACATAATTTTATTCTCTCTCTCTATCTCTCTCTGGTGCTTCAATACATCTAAGAAGTGGCAGCCCGTAGCTAGCCACATTTCATCCACCTTGGCATAAACTACCTTGGTAGAGGATTTGATCATCCAGCTTTCATCAAGATGGTTAAACCTTGGGATATCAACTGCATGAATCCTAAAACTCTCATTTCTCATTCCACTATCATAGTCAATAAAGTATGCACAAAATACCTTGGTAGAAGATTTTATCATCCACCTTCCATCAAGGTGGTTAAACCTTGAAATCCAAAATTCTTCCACTATCATATTCAATAAGATGTCTAGCATTGGAAATTTTTTTTGTTAAAATCCCCCTATAAAATAATAACTAGTGTTTAACATAATGTTTGTAGATGACTCAAAGCATTACACCACATGGGTAGAAATAAATATTGTCAAATCCTCAACCATGCAAGGTGTTGACAAAGGGGAATGTGGTAAAAATAGAGACTTTTCCACTAAAGTCACTATTCTTCCAGTAGTAGTATCACATATTTCACTACTCACCAATTGCAAGTTACCTAACTAAAGTACATAAGTCCTTTTTTTGAGCATTAGCAAGCTAGCAAACATACATCACACTATTACATATAGGGATGAATTATCAGCCACATTCGATACAATAGCTCCATAACCTAAATCAAATGTTGGATGATGAAAATTTGAACATAGAAACCAATACTTTAAAACTTTAAAGCATTTTCATATTCACATTGTTGTTCAATGAAAATGACATGGGGACATTCCTCTCAACATGAGATTTGCAAATAGAATAATTTGAAACACTATGAATTTTCTTCTATAGATCATGAACTGATGCATCAAGAAATCATTGGGAAAGGATCCTTCAAGGAGAATCCAACATTGTTCCACAATACACAAACATAAAAATATTACATTGTAACACTAAATTAGGGAATTATTAAGACATTGAAGCCAAATACTTGCCTATAACATCAACTGAAATACATACAGTCACACATAAAGAAGCATCATACTTTTTCAAGAAGTGTCGATCTAACACATTGCCTCATACTTGACGTATAGTGAAATCGCCTTCTTAAATTGTCACACAGTTCAACTAGAATAATAGAATTTGTTTCTCCCATAATTACTTATAATCATCTTGGTGAAACACAATTGTCTTTGCACAAGCTAGGAGTCATTAATAGTATCCCCTTGGCACTCCACGTGATTTCATAATACAAAGTGTTAAGGTAGAACACATTTGTGTTTGTTGCTAAAGATCAAATTTAACAAGAAATGGACTTCTATGGAATTAACCAACTCTAAAATTATTTTGGCCTTTTGTGCCCTAGGTAGATGATGCATGAGTATGTCATCTACCTGTAATAATTATCCTCATAAATGAATCCTCTACATAAGTGAGATCAGGATTTGTTCACTTGTCTTTAGATATCTCAATTATCACTCGTAACTAGTTTGCATAAGTATCTCAGAACCACCCTTAAGCCGCAAAGTTGCTACGTGTTCCAAAGTGGAATTTAGATAGATTATACCTTAATGTACCTAGGCATAACATAAGTGCATAGCACACATTAGTCCAAAGGGTACAAGCATAGGAAGTACGTCTAAAGTAATCATATAAGTAACTAGACTAATAAGATGCACACATATAATGATCACAAAGAACACTAGCAAATACATAAGAGATATCGATCCTTGAGAGAGCTAAGACATATCCCTATACTACACATATTAATGAATGGTAAAGTAATCCTATACCCAACCATATGAATCACAAGCGTTCATGCATGATTTAGTCGAATTCCATGGATTGAGATTAGTTGGGTGTCTTAGGTAGTTAAGTGTTAGATTGTTGATCACTATCTTCCTAATGATGCCTGTGTAGGCTTAAGTTGTATGGTTAAGTGTGAATGAGACATATGATTGTATTTTTATTATTAAATATTAAGTTAACTAATCTAAATGCAGAAAAGTAAATTTAAGCTAGCCTAGACATTGAACAATCGTTTCTAATTTACCATCCACATCTTGAACATGTACTAACACTACTAAGGTTATTAAGTATTTCACTATTAAGCATACCAAGTGATCTACTACTGGAATTACTAAGTGTTAGTATGTTTATGGTTGAAATCAATTGTACTCATGTGAAAGATATTTAACTAATTGCATGGAAATAAAGAGACAATTAAAGTAAATGGTAAGAGATAAAATCAAGCTATTAAGTAAAGTTATGCAAAGGATAAAATAAATCTCGATTTTATTGTTGCCATGCCAGTGTGTCTAGGTACATAGACACTTGAATAAAACTTCGTACAACCTACTCAATCCACACATTAGATACTATATGGGAAAGTAATTCTAACTTATGTAGAGAAAACTACAAGAGTTTGCCTATGGAATGACCAAAAGTTGCCATAAATGTGGTGGGTGTATGCATTTATATAGGCATTTAAGAGGCTTATGCTAACATTAATGCATTGAAATAGCTAACTGAACTAGCATTCATCATGCATCTAGCCTTAAGCATTTTCTCTATAGAGTGGGGGTAGTGCCCATACTAAAGGCCAAATACTAGGCTATATATACGCTTATGACGTAGTACAAAGAGGGAATGATGGTTAAGATTGTATGGAAATTGAGCAGATTTCCATTTTTCTTCTATCCCTCATTTCGGAAGGGAAGCAATCTTTGAACTACCAACAATACATACTTTCTACATTGAGCATGTATTTATGCCATGCCCCTAAGTAGCACTTTCCTCAACATATGCCTTGGAATTGCACCTATGACTTGTAGACTATAAGCTATAGACTCTAACAAAATAAGCTATGTCCTACTAACTCCATCAAGCACTAGAGTAAAAAGTGTTGTTATATTAAAGGAGTTTATTTCATTTTAAAATACATGTTCATGTTTCTTTGATCATTTTAACACATGTATTTCTTTGTCTATTTGAAAAATAAATTTAAATGATATCCACTTACAAATGTTAATGCTCCCATAAATTATTCAGAGTAATCATTTTAATAGACATTTAATGCTTTGCATTTACATTTCATTTTTTTGGTTACCTTGTCTATTTTCTTTTAACTATTCAACATTTCCTTTTAGTATAGAAATTTCTAAATGTAATTTGCTAGAAACAACATGGTAAAGTATTTTTAGCGACTTCATTTTCTTGTTAGAATATTAATTCATCACTTATTATTATATTGCTTCTTGACATTAAGAATTCTGAAAAGTCTAAACCTTGATACTAGATATTTTTAGTATGTGAATGTTTCCCTTGAAAGAATGGAGAAGAGAAATCTATGCAATAAAGATATGTATTTTTTAATATTAATACTCAATTACATTTTGCTAGTTCCTATTTACTTTCTTTACATATAAGTTATTATGGAATGGTATAGACTTCTAGTAATGCAAGGCTACACCTCTTGGATATTCAAAATTCCATTATCCTTATTTAAAGATATGTTTCAAGATGTTCTTATACTTACATGAACATTAGGATGATTAAAGACTTTATTCATTTTTTAAAAGTACAAATTTAAGGTAATCAATAATAATGTTTTAGAAAGGTTACACTTTTTATTTGGAAATGATGCTTTCTCTTTCAAACAAGTTCCTAATTTGAATAGATTATTGAATACTAAAGAATGAAGGTTTTTGCCATCATCTTTTTCAAGGTACAAGGTAAGGCTCTTCCCACTTTATTGTACATTTCATTCTTAAATAGGATAAAAGATATTGTAATTTCATAGTTTTTAGCATCTAAAATTAAGCTTGACATTCAAATGTAGAAGAAAAAAAGAGATAATCACCCAGAGGCTAATTGCTTATCCTACCAAGGCAAGGTCTTGGGAGGGTCAGTGGATGAGCGAAAGCCTAGTCTTTTTCAAGTGGTTGTGTTGAGGCTTAAATTGAGGTCTTACAACTTGAGAAAAAGAATCTTACCATCACTCTAAGTGGTAGTCCCTTTGACATTGAAATATAAAACTTTAAATATTTAATGGATAATTTTTTCAAAGTGACCTTAAATTTCAAAATAACTCATTAAAACTAAACTTATTTATTTCTTTTGTTTCACTTTTTTTTTCGAGGAGGGGGAGTCAAATTTGAAATAATTTGACTATAGGTACACCAAAGATATACAACCAACAAGATTCGCTAGATGAATTATAAAGAAAGAATGAGAGTATTAAAATTCGTATTTGAAAGTCATAAGTGTTAACTAATTATGTGATCATAAATTGTTTGCATTTTATAGTGATTAATGAGCGGTGGCTTATCCCAACACTCTACTATACAAGTTACAAGTGTTCACACGTGACCAGATCATAATCTGTAGATGGATAATGTAATTATACTAGAAGTTGATATTAAGTTCATGATCATTGTCTTCTCACTTGAGTTAGTGAAGTCTAAGTGTATGGTTTAACTCACAATGAGGCTTATGATATGTGATGTTGTGAGGCTTAGATTACTCTTAGTGATAAACATGATAAAAAATGGAATTAAAGTCTAAGTCTAGGTAATAAAGAAATGGAAATCTAGTCTATCCTAAAGCGATTAATATCTGGTCCTACCTTATTGGTCACGTCTTGGGCTTATGTAATTGTCACTAGGATTACCAAGTGGAATCACTACTAAGCGAATCAAGCAAGATGACTATTGTGTTACCAAACAATTACACTTAAATGCTCAAAACCAATTGTACTCATTCCACTTAACTAATGAGCATGAAAAGTAAAATACTTTGGAATGTAAAGTATTAAGCTAAGAAAATAAGAAAAGTATGCTAAGTAAACAAGAGAACTAAGGGAACGCTACAATGATGCAAATAGTCTCGATCTTTATTGCTGATCATGAACTATGCCCAAGTATAATTCACTCGTATAAAGACTCCATTTAATTACTTAACACCACATTATGGGTGTTCACTCTATCACTAAGACTATGAAATAAAATTGCAAGAGTTTGGGAAAGGGTTTGTGAAAAATTATTGTTGCTTGTATGCCCAAGTGTTGGTATTTATAGGGTTGCACAAATCCCAAGACATCGTATGAACGATGATGTAGCATGAGCTATGATATTGTAGCTACAATATCATTGATATGATATCATAGCTACGATATCATTGATATGATATCATAGATATGGTATCACATTCAATTAAAAATAGGTTTTATCATACCTCCATGACTGACTGGAAACTCATCCTCAAGTTAAAATAAAATGAGCATAGAGTGCCTTACAAAATTGGGAGGTAGACTTAAAACTTGACATGACTTAACTCTTTACATGACTTTGAATGCTACATTAGTGTTTTAACAAAATGGACATAATTGACATTGATGGAAAAAAAAATAAAAATAAAAATGAAGTAGCTAAATGTAGGCCTTAAGTTTCAGGTGCTGGAGGTTCCTCCATTAGCTTCTTCCCTTTGTCATCAAGCTTTTGAAATTGGTATATGTTTTGGAGTGCATGGAGCTTCTCTTCTTCCATCCTAGGATCATGTACTATCCATGCAGATTTTGCAATGTTTGATGGAGTTGGTACATCCCATGGGCATGGTAGTTGTGCGAACATCTTGTTGGCTTTAACATACCATATCACAAATTATCATTATTCTTCTTCAAATTCCCTAGCCACCTTTCTTAACTCTTGATAATCAATCATTTGGTACGCTAGGTTTGCTCCAACATCCCTTTTTCCTTGGTGACTTTCCTTCATGATTTCAAGTTCTAGGTATGCTACATGCAACTTTTGCAAGGCATCTTTTTGATTAGCAAACTCTTTCTCATACATAGCATACATAGCTACTACTTGTTACTTGAGCTCATTACAAGGCCATCTTGCTGTCAACATGGCCAAGTTAGTGTATCGCAGGTTAGCTAACTCCATGTACTCTATTAAGTCCTCGATCTTCAAGTTCTTATTCTTTATTTCAGCCTAATGGACATGGGCTCAGTTGTTTAGGATGGTTTGTTAGTTTAGTGTTTGGGTAGTTATAGAATTAAATTTGGCCTTTTCTATATAGATCTCTTTTTCATTTATTTGCTTGCACATCCCTGCTTGTTTCCTAAAATGCTCCTTGAGCTTCTTGTGCTTCTTGGCCTCATTCTACCACGTGCTTATTTCAATAGTAGACTTTTAATAGATAGTGCATACTTCCTCCATTGATAAGGTTTTATTCTCACGAGTGAATCTGTTTATGTCCTGGTTAATGTGAATGAACCATTCTCACACCTGATGGATGCTTTCTTCAAGAACATTCTTTTGCTTTTCAATGTTAGTCAACATGGTGTTATCAACAACAAGCTTTTTATTCTTCTCTTCAAGGGTAGTGAGAGCTTTGATGTGTGCATATGTTTGAGCTTCTATTATTGAGGCATTTCATGCAACTTTCTCTTTCTCCATCTTCACTTATATGTTATGGGCAATTAGTTGCCTCACTTAATCAGTTCTAAATTGTTCAAGCTAGTTTAGGAAAATAAATTATGTAGGATTCCTTCTCTTTGTTCTTAGAGTTGTCAGTGTAGCTTGTAATCTTTGCACGTTATTCTCATCATGCTCTACCCTCATTTCTGCCAGCACCAGCTTTTCTTTGGTGGCCATTGAATCAGACTACATTGGAGTGATATCAAAGAGATTTTTCATGACTTGGCCTATCTACAATAATCTATCAAGGACGTCCTCATGTTCTCCTGGTGTCATTGAGGTACTGGCTAGAATTTGAGTGTCTTGAGCTCCAGAAATATCAATTGGTGGCATAATGAGAACATTGAATGATTCTTTGATGTAGTCAGTTATTACCTTTGCAGCAGTAGCATCCTGGTGTTGCATGATCATAATTGTGGGACCTTCACTAGTTTCTAGCATCACTTGGAAGGATGCAACATTTCTCGATATTTGTTGTGTCCAATCCTCCTCTCCTCTTAATTGCAAAGATCCCTACCAACTAGTAGGTTATGTGGAAACTATAAACTTGATGAAGCTTTCTCATACTCTATATAAGGTTGAACCCTTACTTGCTCTATAGCTAATGGTATTTACGATTTGGCGTAGATGGCTAATGGAAGGACAATAGTATTATAGTAGTGGTGGAGCTTATTACTCAAGTCTATCACATATAGGTGTTGAACCATTGGGTCCTACATGTTGTTGTTAATTGGTAGTTGGAATGTTATCAGTTGGTGTAGATATTGATGCATCCTAAATGCTTGCTATCTTCTCCAACTAATCTTTCTTAAGTGGCATTGGCTTTGAAATTTTAGCATAGGATGCATTTTGGGCTTTTCTTGGGACATCATTGGTGTAACCTAAAATCCCTGCTTACATGCATAGCTTCTTGATTAAGCAAGAAAAGGGTAATGTTAGGTTACCTACCTTTTTCTCCTTGAATCTTCTTTGGATCTCTAGGAAGAGAAAATGGGTGATGTTGGCATTCAATTTTCCCATCAGAATTACACTTCCTTAGGCTACATATGTTATGATCTTTTTGAGCCTCTTTGTTGGAAACAAATGGTATGTCCCAATCTTAAAATATATCTTTTCTTCAACAGTAAGCTCGCTATAGTGCTTATCTTCCTTGCCATAGGCTCTCTATAGCCACAACTTCTTAGCATCAGTGTTGGACCTTGTAGAAATCTATGCAACGTTGGCTCCAACATTTGGAATGTTTAAGAATTTTGCTATTGCCCTAATAGAGTATGGCATGAAGCCTCCTTTTATTTTTACTATTGCATCATCTTGCTTATTTCTCCAGAACTAATATACCTTTCCTAGGTACAATTCAACATTGTTGGATATTGTTGGCCATAAGGAAGATGCTTGGAGCTACATCTTGACTACTTTTGGGACAAACTTCATGAATGGCCCAAAGATTAACTCCACAATGACCAAAGAAAATATAGATTTCTGTTGGATGACCTGGAGGCAATCATCAGATAGCATGAGACACTGTCCTTATTCAGGTTTTGCTGTTGCCTCTACTTCTACTTGTGTTAATTGTTCCATGGAAAGTGTTTGTTGATAAATGCTTAACGATTGAGCCTCCTACTCTACATGTTTATCTTGCAAAGTTTGTTCTCCTACTTGGCTTCTATTGCAACCTCTTGGTCTTTTATTGCCAAATTGTAAAGGTCCTTCTATTGTAGGTCTCTTTGGGACCATTGGCAATCATTAAGGATTTAAGGTTACCAAGGAACTCAAACTAGTTCCCAACAATTCATAGTCCTTTCTCATATTCTTACTTTGATTAAGTTCTTATCCTTTTTACTAGTTATGGTCTTTATTATGATTGTAGAGTTAGAGGAATTTCAAAAAAAAAAACCCCCTAATTATTATAGCTTTGATTATTATGACATTCCACAGTTATTATTTTCTTATTTATTATGTTCTTAATTGGTTGGTATGGTTAGTTAGGAGAATTAGTTAAGTCCTTTGGCTTCAATTTGATTAGTTAGTTAAAATATTCTTGTTATATCCTTATACTTATCCTTTATATTATCTTTTGGGTGTTAGGAAATTTTGGCTTAATTTTCCTTAGTTATGCATAATAGATCGCCCCAAGTTGAGTGCTTTGAGATCAATAGGATTTAATAATTTCTCAAATTGGAGTTGTGGTGAGGATGTTATGGCATTGGGAAGTTTGGTTGCCAGAGCTTAGAAAAACTACAAAAACTCCTCTTACTTTGAAATGGAAAAATGGAAATGTTTCTAACTCCTACACACTTATATGCTATTTTTATATGCATGACATCATTGATAAAACATTGTAGTTTCAATGTTGTAGGTCATACGACATTGTTTTTACGACATCACGCTAGAAAATTTTTGATGATTTTTCATGGAAAAAATGAGTTATTTGGATGATTTGGAAGATATAGAGGCTATCTAAAGGGTCTTGAGTCATAGATGATGCTTGGATTTCAAAAATTTGGCATTCAAAAGTCATAAGGAAGGAATATTGGGCAACAAAACTTTATTGGATATATATGAGATTGACTGAGAATTCTTAACATATGGATAGATTATAAGACTTGTGGGAAGTAAACTTTGAGTGCTAAAGTGTTTTGAAGGTGCAAGATGATGTGAAATTGGTTGGTAGGTATGAGGCATAAGAGTTATACAAGTGGATCCTTCCCAAAGCAGGCTTCTGTTCTTAGTACCCTTGCATAACCATGCCTAAATGTGTTTGTAGGCACTTAAGGAGTTGAATGTAGAAAATAGCTATCTTGCAAAACACACATTTTAGTATCACAAAGATTTGGAAAATAACACTATATTATAAAAACCATAGAATTATGATTAAATATACTAGTGAGGTGGAATGGGATTAAAAGGAATTGCAGAAAATGGTACATGAGATATTTTACCATAGGCATAATGAATCCTTGTGTTTGATATGTGGTTAAAGTAATCATTAGCCATTCCATCCAAGGTCAAAACCAAGTCCAAACCACTTTCCAATGACATCACATTGTATCATCCCTAAGACTAACAACCACAAGACTACCACCATTGCAAGAAGCATTACTACTTGGCTGTGTAGTTCAAGGAAGGAGTTTATTAATAGCGCACTTATTATTTCTTTTTGATGTTTGAGAAGCTATGTACCTTCAAGCATGTGTAACATGTCTTTCTAGTAAAACCCCTAGAAATTTTATTTTGTGTGTTTATTATATTTTTATTGTGTCATCCTTACCAAAGGACAACCTTCAAGCATGAGTAACATGTCTTTCTAGTGACATGATAAAGCATGACTTATTGTACTCATACTTCCATTTTTTGTTAGAACTCAAGAAAATAATACACTCTTAACAATAGGATAGGACTCATAGTAGTAGTCTTAGAGAATCCACAAATCCCCTTGATGTCACACCCTTTCCATACCCACTTAGTTCTTCACTTTTCTATCTAGGCATAATGATCACAAGTTTATTTTATTTTTATTGTGAGAAGAATATCATTATGGCCATGGTAAGAACCTCTTATTATTGGAAATAAGTGGATGGATGATATGGTCTCATTATATATGAAATTAGTCCTTCATGATTTAATAATATAGGATCATCTTCATCTTATTAGGACTACATCTTTACTTTATTCCTTGTACTTTATTGGAAAAATCAACAAAAATATGAATAGGACAAAAAACGAAAACCATAGAAAAATGGAAAAGTAAAGAAAGAATTTAAAAGATATCAAATAATCAGTTTGGTGGCTAAGGATCACATAGGACACCGCCATGACTATCATTAAAAATAGTCAACTAGAAGATTGAACAGGTTGAAGATGATTTAGTGAGCTAGGTAGAGTTCATAAAGGAATAGGGATGTTCATGGTACAATTTGACTAGCTGAATGTTGACTAAAATGACTTTGTGTGGATTGGTTGGATGGTAAATCTACATGATGCCTAAAGGATATGTTGCATGAATAATGTAGGGTCCTTTCCATAAGGTTTGGAACTTAGCCTTCTAGGGTACATGACCAGGATTATAATATAGGATCTTATTGCCTGGTTGAATT
Source organism: Gnetum montanum (assembly GCA_015680685.1). Taxonomy (NCBI): domain Eukaryota; kingdom Viridiplantae; phylum Streptophyta; class Gnetopsida; order Gnetales; family Gnetaceae; genus Gnetum; species Gnetum montanum. The sequence continues at coordinate 712,514 of MNCI01022850.1, read as the reverse complement.
GATACTTGTTGGATGCGTGCTTCATGGTTGTGTTTGGAGTTCTTCTTATGTATTTCGTCACATTGACATCTCTCACAAGACTAGATAAATTTATGTGCATCCCAAAATATAGTAGGCTAGAAGTAGCCTACCATCATTAGCTGTAGCCTACCATCATCAGCTTGAGTGCTGTCTTGTGCTCGGCATAGTGACCATCACATGGTCTTTCATGCACATCTTGTAGAATTCTTTGTTGGTTTTCTTTTGAAACACACCATCTCAAAATAAATCTTATAGAGATTTCCATTTATTTTTATATATCTCTTTACTTTATGGAGGAACTCTTTTTTTTCTCATATAGTTAGTGATCCATGGCTTCTCTATTAAGTTGACAGCCATTGTCATCTTTGTGAACAAATTCTCATTGGGGAACTGGTTTGATAATGGCTTTTGTTGCTTCTATGGTTCCCATCTTAGCCTTGACAAGTGATCTATTTCCTTCTTGTTAATCATGGTGATGTCAAATTCTTGTAGTATTATGAGTCACCTTATCATCCTAGGACTTACTACTAGTTTATTTATTAGAAATCTAATTACACTATGGTCTGTGTGGACATAGATAGGGTACCCAAGCACATAATGTTTAAATTTCTCTAGTGCATACACCACGATAATAAGCTAATTTTCAATAGTGGTGTAATTAAGTTGTGCTCCAATGATGCTTCTACTAGCATAGTGTATGTAGTATGGTCTCTTTTGATCATCAAAATGCATCAGTATTGCACCCAATGCATAATTGGAAGCATTTGTCATTATGTGGAAGGGCTTGGACCAATCTAGAGCTTGAAGGATTGGTGTTTGTATTAACTTTTATTTTAGTGTCTCAAATTCCTTCTCACATTATTTTGTCCATTGGAATGATGCATATTTCTTCATCAATTGTACCAATGGCTTTGCTATTTTCGAAAAATTTCCTATAAACCTTTTATAATATCCTATATGGTCCAAAAATGATCTAACATCCTTTATAGTTTGTGGCCTTTGGATGATTTTTTAAATGAATCTTATCTTATTTAGGTCTACCTCTATTCCTTTCTATGATACCTTATGTTCCAAAACAATACCATCTTGGACCATTAAATGGCTTTTATGTTAGTTGATCTTCAAATTGGTTTCAACAAATCTTTTCAATACATGCTCCAAATGGTCCAATGCCTGCTTGAAATCTAGCTCATGAGTAGAGAAATCATCCATAAATGCTTTTATGCCATTACTAATGTTTTTTGTAAGATAATGAATACTAATATTTGAAAATTAGCAAGTGCATTGCCCAAACCAAAAGGCATTTTCTTGTAAGAAAATGTTCCCCATGGATTGGTGAATGTAGTCTTTTCTTAGTCCTTTGGTGTAATGCAAATCTAGTTGTACTTGTGAAGGAAGCTATAGTATTATTTTCCTGCTATGGTATCAAGGACTTGGTCAATAAATGACAGAGGGAAATGGTCCTTGAATGTCATAGAGTTTAACAACCGAAAATCAATGCATACCCTCCACTTGCCACTCTTCTTTAGGACAATGACTAGGGGACTGACCCATTCATTGTTCACAATGGGATAGATGAATCTTGCTTTTAATAGCTTTTCCAGTTCATGCTTCACTACTTCTTTGAGCTTAGGATTCTACCTTCTCTGAGGCTAGTGGTGTGGCTTTATAGCTAGATCTATTTATATCTAATGTTGACATATTTGTGGATGGATGCCTATTATCTAATTGTAGGACCATGCGAATGTTTTTGGCCATTTATTGACTAATTTAAGTAATCTTTTCTTTTGGTCTTTATCAAGGTTGATGTTGATGATTACTGGTTTTTTATTATTTAGAAAGGCATATTCTAGCACATCCAGTAGCGATTTTAACTCTAACCATTTTGGCTAGAATTTGTTTGGGATCTCTAATTCTCCCCATTCAATATCTTCTTCCTAGTGTGAATGTGCATAGGGGTGTTTCATTTGTAATTATTCCAACTTATTTGTTTTTTAGCATAGACACTTATGATCTGATTAGTTGGTTCCATGTATATTTTAGATTCTATCTCTGTATCAGTAATCAACCATTGGGTGCCTTTTTCTTTAGTGGCTATCTCATACAGACACTATTACACATACATTTCTTCTACACATTAATTGCATGTTGTGATCTTTCCTTGTTTAACAACCCAAATTCTTCGTACAAAATTGCACTTGTTATCGTTGTATATGATACATGGAACTTGGCTTCTTTGTATAATGCTAGCTCTATCTTCCTTGGAAATCTCCAAGGACAAATCTCTAATTCCTAGCTTAGCATTCGTAGTGTTAAGCCATGCCCTTCCCATTATTATAGGAAAACTTTCCTTATTTTTTCCCATGTGTATTACTAAGAAGTTAGCAGGGTAGGACTAGCCACTAATGGTGGTGATGACATCATTCACATGTCCAATTGGGATAGTGATTGACTGATTTGTAAGCTCTAATTGAATATTTCTTTTCCTTACTAGCAAAAGATTCCAAGCTTTGTACATATCTTCTGAAATTAAGTTCACTCTTGACCTAGAATCTAGTAGAGCTTTGCATGGTTTGTGACCTACTATTTGGAGATATATTAAGGGACTTCCTAGATTTGTTCTTTTCAGAAAAAGTAGTTCTACCTTTGTGCAATGTGTAATGATTTGGGTAAGCATGATAGTAGTTAGATTTGTATTGGTAGAAGATAGAAGCTTGGTATTCTTTGGAGGAGTGTGTGTAGATGGGATTGATGTTGATGGAGTTCCCATCCTTTGAACCCTTTCTAGACTTATTTGGAAGAATAGCCATTTTTTGGGTCAAGGTTCATTCATCATTACCTTCTCCTGCATGCTTACTACCCTTGTGACATTCTTTTGCTATGGTTGTGATGGAAATTCTCCTTGCATGAAGGGTGGTGGCATTGACGATAAAGAATTGGAAGGTTGGTTTGATGGACCAACTGTTGGTTGATGTGTGTAGAGATTGGGATCCATTCTTAGAGTCATGGGTCTGTAATGCTTGGGTGGATAATAATGAGAAGAAATGTGAACTAAAGCATTCCTTGGAGAGATTGGACATTGGACGTAATATCCATAAGGATCTGGTTTTTTGTATGGATATTGTTGCCTTGGTAGTGGCATGGGTCACACTTGTGGCTGTTGCCATTGCTGCTGGTATTGCTCTTGCAGTTGAGGGTAGGCTTTGCTTGGGCAATAGGTTGGTTAGAAGGTATTCTAAGATTACCCTAAGGATAAGGTAATCGTCTTGGCATTTGCTTTTTAACAAATCTCGTACTAAGTGTGTATGCCCCAGACTCCTGCAAGTGGGATATAATAGGGCAACATCCCTTAAGGATGTGCATATTGGCACACCTTGCATCCTTCCTCTTCTTCTGAACTACAGTCTGTACATTTCTCAATTGTAGTAACTTTTCCCTTATGTTTATAACTTTCTTGTCCATGATCTCTTCTCTTCTTCTTATCTTTGTCTTTGTTGAGTGCTTGTTTAGTGCTTTCTTCTACTATCTTGAGAGTTGTAGCAAACTTCTCATTTACCAAGTCCCACATTTTCTCTACCTTTGTTGCTATATCATTAATTGAATTCTAGGTTGGTAGAGTTTTCTTCTGAATTAGATCTGCCAAGGTTTCTTCTTCCTATTTGTTACACATTCAAACATATTGTTTTCCTTATTGATGGATCTTGGTTATACTTTTTAGCTGATTCTCTCTTTTTTAACTATCCTTCCTCTTTTGTCACTTGGTCTATCAACCTTTGGATTCGATGGGTGGTCATCTTTGATAATCTTTCTTGGGCATAGATTTGAAGGATTTCTCTAGTTTTGTTTCTTAACCCATCAACAATGTGTTTGAGTTGATCCCTTTGTGAGAATCCATGGCCTCGGCATCTAAGCAGAAGAGAATAATATCTACCCATTTCTGCATCAAGGGATTCATGTGTCACTTGCTTCCATCCTTGGATTTGCTTTCTTAGGTTAGATACTCTTGGGTAAGTTTGATACTTGTCATTAAAGAGTTCAAGAAACCGATTCTAGTTCTAATGATCTATCTTAGCTCTTTGTCTTCTTGATGAGTGTTCTAGGATATAATTTTAATTTTTGCTAATCACTTTCAATATTTTGAAGGGCATAGACATCATGGAATGGTTGAAGATGATGTTGTGAATCCACGTTATATCTACCTTCAAATTTAGGAATGTTGTTCATATTTAGTCTCTTGATGTGACTATCCCTTATGTGCTTGGTTGAAATATACATTGCTTCCCTTATATTTATCATATTGCGAGTGGCTAGTAGGGGTTTTTCATAGTGATTGGGTTCATAGGCTCTGTTGTAGTGATGATCCCTCCAATGCTCATAGCACTTTCTGTCCTCATGACTATTTTTATCTCTTTGTCATTCATAGTCTTCTTTTTTGTCCTTATGATGCCTTCTTTTATATTCAACTCTCTCATAATCTCTTCGTTCTTTTCTGTCATGGTCTCTTGATCCATGTTCCCTCTTGTTAGACTTCACAGATGAATGCAAGGAGGAAGAGGAAGTAATTGGAGAACAATGTTGGCTAGTTCTCATTTTGTGACTTTGTGATTCATTCTCTTTTAGTTCTCCAAATCTCTAGGCCTTAAGCTTTATCTATGTTTGAAGTCATTGGTATTCCTTCCAAGATCCTTTGCCAGAGTGGACTTTAACTCTATGTTGGAAAGATCTTCAATATGTATTACTAGTGTTTGGGAGTGAGATCCATGAATTTGATAAAATGTTTTATCTTGGAAAAAAGCATCTTTTATTTCTTCTAGGAAAACTGTTTGAGGTACTTTCTTTCCTTTCTCACATTCATGTTATGCCTCCATGATGGCATCCATTCTTGCCTAAGGCTCTATTGGCTTCTAGGGCCTTATCATGTTCTTTGTGACTTGATAGCTTTCTTGTTCATGACTGAGGGTTGCCTTCATAGGGGCTGCTTGAAACATTAATGGTATTGAACATTTTGGTGGTAGAACTCTGTTGCCTTGTAAGTTTCTCCATTTGGGTTATTCATCCCGGTGAAGAATGAATATGAAATCAAGGTAGTATGGATCAATATGAGCACATGTAATCCTTGTTTGCATTGGTGCACTCTAGGCCTCTTCATCGTGTGTTCTATCATGACTTCTTTGAACTCCTTTGGTAGGTGGTGATTTTTCTCTAAGTGTGGAAGTGATGTTATATTTTTGACGCTTAAGTGTGTGTGTATATGTTATTATGTTTGATTAAAGACGTGAAAAATGAACTTTGTAATTTCTGATACAACAAACTTTTCAAGATTAACTACTAAGAACACATTGACACATCCTCGGCAATGGTGCCAATGATGAGCAATGACATATCCCAACACTCTACCATACAAGTCATAAGTGTTCATGTATGACTAGATCATAATCCATGGATGGACAATGTAGTTATACTAGGAGTTGATATTAGGTTCACGATCATTATCTTCTCACTTGAGTTAGTGAAGTCTAAGTGTATGGTTTAACTCATAGTGAGGCATATGATATGTGATGTTGCAAGGCTCAAATTACTCTTAGTGATACACATGATTAAAAATGGAATTAAAGTCTAAGTCCAAGTAATACAGAAATGGAAATCTAGTCTCTTCTAGAGTGATGAGTATTTAGTCTTGGCTTGCCAATCGCGTCTTGGGCTTATGTAATTATCACTACGATTGTCAAGTGGAATCATTGAGCGAATCAAGTGAGACCACTACTGGCTTACCAAACAATTACACTTAACCGCTCAAAATCAGTTGTACTCATTCTGCTTAACTAATGAGCATGAAAAGTAAAATGCTTTGAAATGTAAAGCATTAAGCTAAGAAAATAGAAAAATTATGCTAAGTAAACAAAAGAACAAAAGAACTAAGGAAATGTTGTAATGATACAAAATAGTCTCAATCTTTATTGTCGATCAAGAACTGTGCCTAAGTACAATTCACTTGAATAAAGACTCCGTTCAACTGCTTAACACCATAGTGCGGGCATTCACTATATTGTTATGACTATGAAATAAAATTGCAAGAGTTTGGTGGTAAGGGTTGGTGAAAAATTGTTGTTGCTTGTGCACAGCCGTCGGTATTTATAAGGTTGCATAGCTCCTAAGACATCGTATCAATGATGATGTAGCATGAGCTACGATATCGTTGACATGATATCACATTCGACTAAAAATAGGTTTTATTAGTGATTAAATTACAAGCTAATTCTAAGTTGGCAACAATCTATATTATTTTAAATTTTTGAATTACATAGTCCTCAACTCACTATAAGCAACTTCCTTTAATCATTGCAAAAGCATCATGGCTTATATTTAGCACTAGAGACTTTAATTGAGAGTAATGCCCCTTGCACACGATGTAAAAATGAGTTTGGAAATGTGCATGACTTTTCTACTATAAAATCCATGAGATTTCATAAAAGTGCCTTATTTGCATATGATCTTTTTTGTTTTTAATTTTTTATGAGGCAAGGAAACTTAGGGCTAGTAGCATAACCCCTACCCCCATAGCAAAGTAGATGAGTGTTTCATCACAAGGCTACTCCATTACTACTAGACTAGTACGTAGAGGTAAAAATTGAACGCACAACCTCCCAACCAAGAGATGAGTCTCTTAACCACTTGTGCATATGATATAAAAAAGATTTTTATGCACACACATCTTTATTATTACTAATTGTAGAACGTTTTGGCCACAAGAAAGATTTGTGTATGTTTTAACATATGTATTTCGTCCACCTGTTATTTGTAATTTTAATTTTAACTTCAACCAAACTAGAGAAAAATTTGGTTGCACATTTTGTCAATAATTTTTATGTGTACTTAGCTATTTACTCGAAAGATGCACGAGCATGATGAACACAACATTTTTACATATTAAAACATGCTCTTCAATGCACTGGAAAACCACCTTTTATTTGTAATTTTAATTTTAACTTCAACCAAACTTTAGAAAAATTTGGTTGCACATTTAGTCGATGATTTCTATGCATGCTTAGCTATTTACCCGAAAGATGCATGAGTATGATGAATGCAACATTTTTACACATTAATGCATGCTTTTCAATGCATAGGAAAATCTAGCTTTAGCACATCATGTGCAGGGGCCTCACTCTAAGCAAACTGCACTACTTTGTTTCTTACATAAAGTTAAAAGGAAAATTAAAGACTTTACTTTTCATATGCTTTTAATTTTGAATTTTTAATAATTTTTTTAAAAATTTTAATATATAAATAAATAAAATTATTACCTTGTATTATGAATTTGTTACTTTTATTGTTGTTGAAGACAAGACTAAGATAATGATGATGACCTTTATCATATTTAGGATTAGGAATTCAAAAGAATTTAACTATAAGAACACCCTAAGGCATATAAGAAGTATAATGGAATACAAACATGTTTTAAAATTACAAATTGTGTTGAGATTAAGCATTCGTGAATCCAAAGGGATTACACCTCTACTAGTGAAATTTAAATAAAATAAAGAAATATCATAGTAGGCCAAATACAAATGGAAAGATTTGACGTAGCACTTCTCACACCTGTAAGCGAAGACAAGAAATTAATAAATAAATAATTTAACTGCTTGCATTCAAAGTTCTTCGTACCGAGTCAGGTTTCCGAGCACTCTTACAAGGAGATCTATACTTCATGTCCTTTCTATAAAGATCCTGATCTGCCGTAGCGGGGACATGTGTCCAATATCTCAACGGCCTCATCAAAATATCTAATAATCCTAGCATCATCCTAATGTTACGCGCATGGTTTGCCATTCATTCTTTCCTTCCACACATTCCTTAATCTCCCTGTAACGCAGACAATTGACAAATATCATTCATTTATAATTTGCACGGCGGTGATCCACAATGAGCAAGCTGATAGACAGAATAGCAGCAAGAATTCAGCTTTGGCAATACAGAGCCAATAAATCTAACAAATTTAAATGTACACAGGACTAGCAGCAGCAGCGATTTTTTTAAACATATGATCATGGCAGCAGACTATGGCGGCAGCGGTAGCGGCAGTCCCACAGGTGGAGACTGGGAAATGGTTTCTTCGGCTCCATTTCAGAGCGGTGGAATTGGAATTGCAACCGGAAATGGAAATGGAAATGGAAATAGAGATAGAAATAGAATCGAGGGTTTTCAGGGACTGAATTGCCCTCGTCCTGATGATGATGATGCTGCTGCTGCTGATGATCATTTTGTTTTTCCACCGAGTCGACATGAGGGTCTGCCCCTAGAATCCCAAAACGGTGATGATAATCAGCATGGACATGAACATGAACATCAGCAAACCAGTGTTTCTGCTGCCAATTGGGCCTCTGTGGAAGAACCGGGTGCAGAAGAATTATTAGGATCAGGAGACAGAGGATTATTTGAGGAAGAAGAAGAAGAAGCAGAGGAAATCCAGCAGCAGTCAATGGATTCTGGTGAGCAATTGTTGGAAAGTAATCCTTATGAGGACGAGGATGAGGAAGATGGAGAAGGGTTTCTGGGTTGGAATTGTTGCAGGGAATGGTGCAGGCAGCAGCTTGCTCAGACTTCTGTTCTCTGGTCTTTTACCGTTTGTACTGCCTTGATCGGCCTTGTGTTTCTGGGTCACCGTTGGCAGCGTGAGCGCTCCAAGAACAGGCGTCTCCGCCTTCAACTCTCTGCCAAGGATCAGGTGCTGTTCGTGTTTGGTTCTTCTGTTTTTTTTTTTTTTAATAGAATCGTCTGAAACATCCAATTTTTTGATATGGATTTATAATTGAATTTTGAATAGCTGTGAAGACCATCACTTTGTGGTAAATTGTTGTTTTGAATTTTATGGTTTCTTTGCTTAATTTCCTGTGACGTCCGCTACGGTTCTGTGGCTTCTGTCGAATTTTTAAAATTTTCTTATATATGATTCCTGCTGTATTGTTTCCGTATCATGTTACTGTGCTATCTATTTTAAGGTTTGAAAATTTGTATTTTTTGGGTACAGCAAAGTAGCAAACTAGTGTTGGGATTTTTTAAAACTGGCAAATAAGTTGTCAAGTGGCTATAGCTTCTGAATACTGTCGTATTAGACTGTTGAACATCTCAATTTTCTACTTTGTTAAGATGCCAATGTTGCTTGAGAACAGTATGTTATTGGGTATAGCTGAACATTGTAATTGTAATGAATCAGAACCACTTATGAGCTGGCTAAATACTCTCTCTGTATGGGCTAGCTTGGAACTTGTATATAAGCTGTCTCTTTAGTATTGCATTAACAAGTATGTGTGTTCAACTGATGTCTAATATAACGGTATAGGGCCATTCGTGAAAAATAGATGTCTAATGCAGTGAATTAGGACCACTAATGAAAGGACGAGTTACCTAAATTAACCACAATCTCATAAGTTTCTGACATGTGTCGAGTTACTGTTTATTGATGCATCAGCAATTCATTGGATTGCACTTGTTGACAATCTCAATAGTAAATTTAGTGGGTTGCCAAGAGGCTCCGGGTTATTCAAGCTATAATGGTGGGAGGGAACCGATCAGCAAGTTCAGTAATCTGATGGTTGCACAAACTAATATTGTCATCTTTTACAAATAATATTTCTTTAATCTCAGTTGATTTCCATTTTATCAAATTCTTTCGAAATGAACGGCACCAGCTTGAATGGCTAACATAGATTCTTCTAGTATTGCTATTATTGAAGATGAAAGAGTGAATCAAGTCCGAGCCATAGAACTGTTAAAACTATGGTTGGCTAGATATTCAGTTTCAAATTTTGGATTTCTAATTACTAATTCTCAATCCATCTGATGGTATAATTTCATACTATCATGTTACTGCTTTGAAATAATTCCATGTTACTCCTCTTTGTACTTTTAGACAGGTGGCATAGTGATTTCTTTTAGGTCTTAAAGTTTTAAGTTTTCTTTAAAATCTTGCACCAGTGTTATTGAAAGGATAGGACTGCGTAAAAAGCACATTGTTAATGATGGCATGTTAAGGTATCATTCTAGGTGCATTAATCATATATCATGTTTCCGATCTATTTATGCATGTTGAAAAACTATGCAATGATAAATAAAAATAACTGCAGGTGGTATTTGAAATCTATGTGAATCCCTTGATATGGTAAAATTTGACCAGACAATAGATGATTCTTTTTTAAGAAGTCTGGACTCTTTCACAGTCGTGTTTGGACTAACGATTGTTCAAAGGTGGGGCTTCAGTCACATTTAAGTCACAGTATTGTATTTACTACATTAGAAACATATAATGCAAGATGCATCAAAATCATCGAAAATGAAATAAGGATGCTGATGACATGAAGGCTCAAGTGGTAAATTCTTCAGCCTTACAAAGTGTGGCTCCCATTTTAAAGACATAATGGGGGCATATTGGTGACAAGAATAATACTAGTGCACAGTGTGCATAAACCATCTGGGGTTTTGTCCCGATTGAAATAAAGTTTGAAAATTTATTTATGTATTTGAAGAGAACTTTGTAAACTATTTTTGTTTGCTTGTTTTATCCACTTTCCAAGTTTATATGTCAGAATTCATTTGCAAAATTTGTTGCTAACAAAACAATAACAAAGTTTTGTAACTTGCAAAATCTGTTGCAGAGGATAAATGAGCTGTTGTACCAGATTGCAATATTGAGGGAGGTTGCTTCTGCTAGAAGAAAAGTCCCAGTTGTGAGAGCCCTCTTTAGTTAGATAGAGCTATTTAAAGCTGTGTTTTATTGGCTGTTTATGTTTCATAAACTCTTTAGATATTGCAAGCTATTTTCCTTCAATTGTAAGTAGTATTCATAGAGAATGGAGCATGGTGATTTTAGTCTCATTAATTTCAAAAATAGTACGTAAATAATGTTGTTGGTTTGCTGTTAAATATGCTATTCAACATATTTTTGTCCAAAAAATTCACAATGCACTGGATAAAGACTTCAGAAATTTCAACAACATGCATTAAAACAATATCCCATTGAAGCTGGTTGAAGAAGTCTTAATGTTGCATTACAGTAATTTAATATAGTAGTTTACCTAAAAAACCGAACCGTTATTTCATTTAAAGCTCCGGCAAATTTTCTTATTAATTTCTTGCCTATACTTATCCACATGAAAAGGAGTACTTTTGGAACCCAGAATTGAGCTAGTTGCAAAGGACCCAGAATTGAGCTAGCTGTAAAGCCAGCCCGCCTGGGCCCCTTTATTTCTTTTAAGTGATGGGATCCTAGTTGAGCTTAGGTAACTTTTGTTGGTGTAGTAGGGTTTTGATGGTGCTGTTTCATTGCATTGTTCAGTGCCACTTTTTTGGAGTCTATGAGATCTCATTTGTGCCAAGGTAACTTTTGGCGATGTAGCTGGGTTGTAATGGGTGCTGTTCCACTTGTTTGGAGTCTTTATGTTTTAAGTGATGGGATCTCGTTTGTTCTTAAGGTAACGTTTGTTGATGCAGTTAGATTGTACTGGTTCTGTTCAATTGCATTGTTTAATACCACTTGTTTGGGGTCTTTATGCAGTTAAAAGCAAAGGTGTGTCGACTTGCATCTTTCACACATTCTTAAGGACACCCGGCAGAAGCTTATCATACCCAGAACAAAGGGTAACGGTTTTGAGTTATTATGAGTGTATCATGTCATGATGAATATGTTGTTGAGTCCTTTGATGACCTCATCTTAATAGGAGCCCACACCAGCGTATTGATTTGACAATTCCACTAAAAAAAACTTATTGGGTAGATGCCATAGTACAGGTAAACCACCCATATGGTCAGGCCAACTATTTGATATGACTTTGGCTGTGTGATATATGTTCATGCTTTTATGTTTGAGATACCGTGGGGTTGCAGATAGGATTCTCCATCTTATGAAAGAGACCCATCTTGTACTGATTGTTACCCATCCACTTTCTTGTCTTTTTCTCTCTTTTCTTTCCGTTTTCTTTCTTTGCTTTCCTTTTCTTCTGCCTTGGGAGATTGTGCTTGCCACCAAGGTCTAAAATGACACCTGAAAAGTCTGAAACGTAAAGCTCCACAAATGCGTTAGTTCATAACTTCACCAGTCCAGCAGTACAGTAAGTGCATTTGAAATTCGTATCTTCCAGTTTGATGGCGCACTGTTAGCCTAGGAGCCACTGGAAAATTTTATCTTGGATTCTTTTCTAGTCGAAGTCGATATCGGGAGGCGTGCAAAATCTACGATATATGTATTAAACGAATTCAGATAAAATCAACGTTAGACATCACAGCATAGGAATGAGTCATCCCAATCTATTTGTAGATTGTACGATTACTTCGGGAAAAGGGAACCATTGATTTGTTAGACTGACCTATTGATTTGAAGAGGCTTCCAGCGAGCAACATCACGTTAAAAAAGACAACTTGTTTTGACACGTTGCTATGAAGGCGTTTAGCAACAAACATGGTTACGAATCTTGTTAAAGTATCAAGAGGTATTTCTTTTATACTTTTCTTGAAGGCAGCATATCATTCTTAATTAGGGAGAATACTTCATAATTACGTTAATTAATAGACATCACCAATGATAACGGAAGAGGATGTATTATTGGTTAAATATCTGATGTGATCATACAACAATTAAACAAGTACTATGAAGTAAGTGAATTTGATAACTTTTTGATGGTTTAAATTTTTTTTTTGGCTGAACCTTTCAATGATAATTTTGGCAGAGAGGTTAATTATTGGCCTTGTTCAAGAGAGTCTTCGTTCATGCTAAAATAATTTTGTCATTGTAATGATGATGAGGGGGAGTTCTTCTAATCACATTTTTTCCTCTTATCATACTAACTATGGAAGAGCTTCTTATTTGAGAGGCCAGCTATTAATTGGCTCAACTTTGTAATGTTAAACAAATAATGATCATCATAATGTTAGGATAATTGATGAACTTTTTTATGGTAAATGTTATTTTAGCCAAGTCTTTTGTTGAGAGGCCAGCTACTTTGTTACTTGGACTTTGTTCATGAAAATAAATAATTATTGTCATAAAGTTTAGTGAAGAAATGAACTTTTTCACAAGAATTATCATTTAAGAATGTACACTTGTTTTGATTTTTGTTTTTGATATGAAAATAAATTCTTAGTGAATCAATTTGAAATTTTATTAACTTGAAAAATATAAAAGATTCTCTTGACCAAATAATAGATATATATCATAAATGTATAGCTGAATTAGTTAAGAGCTAGTTGGACTTTGTCACAAAAATTTAATAATTATAATCATAACACAAAAACAAAGACAATATTTCATATTTGACGAGTCATGGTCAGGCCTAGTTATCGGAGCTTTGATACAAGATATGGTTTGTCATGCCCACTTATCGGAGCTCAGTCATCGGAGCCACGATATTGCATCAGTCGCGATATCGCATACGTGATATCGCGGCCCGTCGCAATGTCTATAAATAAAAAGTGGCACACTTGGTTTTGGGAATTAGTTCTTAGATTTTATTGTAAGTTTTTAAGTTTAAGTTCTTCTCAATCCTTTCCTCCCAGTGCATGCCCACAATGTGGTATTGTAATTGTATGGCATCTTTATTTGAGTGTGACGTATGATGAGTCGTGTGCTGGTGGCTGTGATATCATGTACGTGATATCTCAGCCGATGGGATATCGTGTACGTGATATCACGTACGCGATATTTCAGCCGACGCGATATCACGTACGCGATATCGCGTCCTGCCTCAATGTCTATAAATAAGAGGCGCCTCTCCCTCATTTGACATCCCAGTTTTAGAGTAGCAAAGCTCTGGCAGTTTGATCCCTCCAGAGTTAGAATTTTTCCCGTGTCTGCCCGCAGTGTGGTGAATGTGATTGTACGGTGTCTTTATTCGAGTGTGCCGTACTTGGACACGCACATGACCGGCAATAAAGATCGAGATTACTTCATCATTGCAGCATTCACTTAGTTTATTTATTTGTTATTTATTTAATGTTATTTATTGCTTTCATAGCGCGGTGTAAGTACGACTTAACTACGAGCATCCACGGGTGTGTACGGCTAGTTAAGGAATCGGTTACTTATCGCGATTAGTCTCTCAACCCTTAAACTCCTAGAAGCGGAACGAGTTCGACTTGATTACGAGCATTTAAGTGTGACTGCTTGGTAGCCCAGTGGTGTAGCTAGGGGGATCTACGCTTGGTAACCCAGTGGCGTATTTGGGGTCTGCGCTTGGTAATCCCAGTGGCGTACCTAGGCCTATGCTTGGTAGTCCCAGTGGCAGTCGTGCACGAAGTCCAAGATGTGTACGGTTGATCAAGGAATCGGTTGCTCGTCGCACTTAGGCTAGATTAGATTTTCTTACCCTTTTCCTCTTAGCTTAGATTTAGTTAAATATTATTTTCCACTGCCATCAGGAGTAGCATTAGAATTAGAACACATCATACACCTCATCTAGACTAAACCATACGTGACATATGCAAAACTAGTCTAGATGGGAAGACAGCGAACTGCGACCTAAGGCTAACTATCTAGATACCACAACTAGTCCATCTGCGGAGTTCGACCGGATCGCGCGTGCGACGCTCGTTTCGTATGGTTGAGTGTAGGGGTACCTCGCCACTCATCATTGGCGCCGTTGCCGGGGATGGTGCTAGTTATCTAGATTAGTTATATCATACAAGGTCGCTGTAAAGAACTTAACGATATATCTCTTAAAAAGAAGAAATTATTAAAAGTCACATAAATTCACACACAACAATGTCTCTCCGACAAGACGATAATAACGCCACACTTAGTGAGGATGTTCATTGGAGAACCAATGAGCTATATGACGATGAAAGTTGGAGTATACAACCTGAAGTGGGAGTTTCCTATAAGAATGAACAAAAACAACGTCATCATAACACACGAAAGCATAACTTACCCGATGACGATGAACCCCCACTGGCCACTACAAGCTTAACGCAAATACAAGAGGCTGTTCGAATCTCACGTAGGCATCGTAAAGAGAGCCGACTACCCAGGCTCGATTTAAACAACTTTCCTAAATTTTCAGGAGGCTATGACTTAGATCCGCATCAACATTTACTAGCCTTCTACGATGCCTGCACATGGAATAACATTGATAACAGTTGGCAAAAACTGAAGCTCTTTCCTATGACACTCGTTGACCAAGCTAAAGTATGGTATAGATCGTTAAAACCAAATTCGATACGACGCTGGTCAACAATGGTAGAAGTCTTTAACGAAAAATATCAAACCTACGCAAGAGTGTCAGCCTTGAGGAAACAAATCCAAGGATGGAAACAAGAAAAACATGAACCCTTGGACATGGCCTTAGAAAGATATTATTCACTGTTAAACAACTGTCCAGGCCATGGGTTTTCCGAGGAAAGGCTAATGTACCATATCATTGATGGGCTACGTAATGAAACAAGAGAGACCTTAGGAACGTATGCCCGAGGTCAACTATACAACCTACGAACCCATCAAATCCAAGAGCTTATTAAGCGGGTAGCAAAAGAAGAAGGAGAAATAGCTACATGGGAGAGTGTTGAAAAACATCAACGGGACCAAAATCTTAACTCAACAAAGGTCCATGATCATAACAAGGAGAGATCAACAAATCTCAAGGTGGAAACATCATCTTTGCCAATACAACAATTGTTAGAAGAAGCCGAGGCAAAGATCAATAAGATGTTGGAATGGATGAATCAAAAGTGTGGAGAATATATCAACATCATTGGAGATAGAGTTTTCACAACCCAAGAAGCAGGACAAAATAGTAGACATTCGGAAAAAAAGAATGAAGGGAATAAGCGCTCAACTGCCAATCCTACGTATGAATGCAACATATGCCTGTACGATCACCCCAAAGGCCAATGCCCAATATTGTTACATCTACATGAGCATTGGGGAAACACGTTACATCCAGAGTTCGTACAGAGATACTGTGTTAGACCACAGTGGCAACAATCCCAGTCGTGGGGGAATCCACCCTTAGACTGGAGGCACCCTTCACATTTTCCGAATCCAAATGCTTATAACGTTCAACATCCTGTTTCTTCAACTGGGCCACCACACTTTATCTCACCACAATACCATTCTTCACAATACCATCAACCCATACCTCCAACACAACCACCACCTTGTGCACCTTATCCTCCTCCTAACTTTCAACATTCTTATCCTTTCCCTCCTTCCACAATGCCACCAACTGTTCCTCAGGTGTTTGTACCACCGCAACCCATGAACAACACTTGTGCTGCTGCTACTAACTACGGTGAAGAGCCTCCTCAACATCAAAGACGTCCTTTCTTTAAACACGGCCGTAGGAAGGGACAACATAACTCTGAGGCCACTGCATCTTCCAACCCAGCACAAGTCCAACAATGTGGTGCATCCTTACCTTCGAACCCAGCGCCTCATGTACCTTCATCAGGGCCACCAACTAACACTCCAACAACCACAAGGCCCAATGAACACAACCATGGGAGGCATCAGCCCAATCCTTGCATACCATCTAACGGTCCTAACCATCATAGTGGGTCAACTCGTTATCCGGGAACTACATCGTATGAAGTGCCCCACTGTGTTTATTACAAAGTGCGTAAAATCCAAGGGGATAAGTTTGGACCGGTGTCAATAATTCCAATATGCATGGATCCTCATTCTTCATTTATTAATCCTTGCCATACTCAACCGTTTAGTTATGGGGGATATCCCCCATTTCAGTAACAAGCAGGATTAATAAATGTTTTTAATTTTCTTTAATTTTGCAACTTTTTGTTTTCCAGTTTTTCATCTTTTAACTTTTTTGTTTTATCTTTTTGTGTGTTTGTATTTTCATGTTTTTGTAAGTAATCTCATCTACGAATAAAACACTCATGTGGATCGTTGGTTGAGATGTGTTTTATGTTATTAAGTCATGAGTGATCAATTATTTGAAACAGTGAGCCCACTACACCCACTCATCCACTCTATAAATAAAGAGGTTCTGTTCGAGGGTACAGTGATATTCTTGAAATTTCTAAAACTTAAAATTAATTTTGTGTTCATTGTACCCAGAATGAAGAAGGATGGACCAAGAGGGAATGATTAGGGTGTGACATCAAGGGGACTTGTGGATTCTCTTTGGTGACATCTGTGGGAGTTATCATGCAATATGGTTGTACTAAGATCCTTGTAGATCTAATGAAAAATGGGAGTAAGAGTAATCAAAAGGGCACTCGAAAATCAAACGCTGTTCTAGGGGGTCCCACTGGAAAGACATGCACCCATGCCTGAAGGTTGGCGGCTTCTCTGGATTCAGTAAAGTGAAAAAAAAAAAAAAAAGAGAAAAGAAAAAAGAAGTGCCATAACATAAAAATCACTCCTCCCTTGTACTAAACGCCAAGTGATCGTACGCCTTGTTGTTATGGTACTCTCATAGTTGTTCATCATGGGATGAAACAATGCGATGTCACTGTTTAGAAGGATGGACTTGGTCCTGATCTTGGAACGATGGGTTAATGACACCTTAATCATGCTTTTCACGCAGGATTCATTGTGCCCTGGGTCAGTTACCTCATGTCCCAATCTCTACGATCCCTTCTTATACTTTGTCTCATCTCACTGTTCGTGTAATTGTAGCTCGTGTCCCGTGTAACATAAAATTTTCATCTCATTCCGGTGATATTTACATGTGTGTGTTTTGTGGAGTTAGTGCAGATTACATTTAACCCTTCTAGTGCCCACGGACACTTTAAGTGTGATTACACAAGGGCATAATAGGTTGAAACCTGCTTTGGGGAGGACCCACTTGTGTAATTTTGTTGTAATCTTCATTAATTCTCTAGCTAGAACACACAATCTCTTACCCTCAGCTTAATTTTTCAATTGATTTTCTTTCCCTTATTACCATCACATAGCCTTTTTCTCTACCATCTGAGGTCCTTATTGATAAATAGCACACCATCATAATTTTCGTGCCTTCAGAACTAGTTGAATTACCTTGGAACCCTTTAGTCCATATGTCCTTAGTTTACATTGTTTAATTTCAAAGAAATATTAAAAATTCGGTACATTCTCTAAGTGTCCTAACTTCAATAAAAATATATATACAAGACCCCCCTGTGCTAATCAACATTCTTTGCAACTATTCATGCAGGGGGAGTTTTTCAAATTTCTCTCTACGACTTGCGATTGCGCATCCCTTGCTTTGATATCCATAACTCGCTCGCTGGTACTCCGATTTTCATTTCTTCTGAACCTACTTGACCCAGGAGTGTCAGCTTAGTCGTGGGGGAGGGGGCACATGCCGAATAGCGCATAAATTTTTTGAAATTCATCATCGCCCAAAGGACATTATTAAGGGTAATTAGTTATANAACATAAGATCTTTAATTAAGGTAAGCAGTAAGGTATAACTTGATTTCCTAAACAACCTTACTAATGCTTGACCCGTGTGATTGCAGATGGCTCCGAAATGTGCACAGCAGGAGGGTCCTGTTCAAGGTGGAACGAAACGATCTCAAAGAGGTGGAAGACAAGGCCTTGCTGGACAACATGCAAAACAAGAGGTACAATCATTCAGTGTTCATCAAGAAGATCCTCCTATCGTATGGTCTAGGTAGGCAGAAGCAGGAGATACCCTCTCTAAAAGTGGTGCCTGGTACTTAGGGGAAATGTACCAATTTTGGCACAATAAAGAAGAAGGCACCATGGTTGACAATTGTGGTGTGACTGTTGACTTCTCTGTTCAAGCCATTTGGGAAGTATTAAACCTTTTGAATACAAGGCCAAAGGTTGCTCAGAACCAACTGGACACTTTCAGAACCAAGCAACTTAATAAACTATTGACAGAGAATAACAGGGTGGTGAAAGAAAAAGAGAAGGCTGACTGGGATGCCTCTATGGTGCAAGTGCAAACTTACACATACGCTAAGGCACTCAAGGACTTACAACAGGAGAAACTCCAGGCCATACTTCAACACTATCAAATCCCAAGACCTGGAGCACAAGGAAAGGGAAAGATACCTATGGAGGAGTCACCGCCACCAGGAACTACATGGTTCCAAATTGTTGTAACTATTCTGTGTGTTGTGTCTTTGTTTTGTTTTCTTCCCACACTGCGGCATCATCCCATTCTAGTCAGTCAATAATCCTATACCTATCCACTGTGTAATCAATGGAACTTATTCTCACTTTAACTCGAGGACGAGTTTTCATTCAGTCGTGGGGGTATGATGAGTTGTGTGCTGGTGGCTGTGATATCACGTACGTGATATCTTAGCCGATGGGATATCGTGTACGTGATATCATGTACGCGATATCTCAGTCGACGCGATATCACGTACGCGATATCGCGTCCTGCCTCAATGTCTATAAATAAGAGGCGCCTCTCCCTCATTTGACATCCCAGTTTTAGAGTAGCGAAGCTCTGGCAGTTTGATCCCTCCAGAGTTAGAATTTTTCCCGTGTCTGCCCGCAGTGTGGTGAATGTGATTGTACGGTGTCTTTATTCGAGTGTGCCGTACTTGGACACGCACATGACCGGCAATAAAGATCGAGATTACTTCATCATTGCAGCATTCACTTAGTTTATTTATTG